>ML849443.1:0-17558 GCA_009831015.1 Picea engelmannii
ACACCCATCAGTTTAATGTCACGATTTGTTTATAAAGGGGTGATCAAATGGAAGTAAACTCAGAACAATATCGTCTCAACTCTGAAACTAGGCCAGGCATGCATGGGCGAGTGAGGTCTTAGATAAACTTCAAACAGTGAGTCGTAATAAGGGTGAGTGGGGGGAGACTTGCATAAGAAGAGTGCAGGGGTCTGTTATAAACATCAGGTTTCTAACAGACTGTGAGAGGAAGCATCTAAAGGCAAGATCCTCTTACATCCAAATGCAGAAAACCAGGGAATACAATAATGCAACGGTAAATCCTTTATCATAGCATAACTGCAACAACTCATGCAAATCAGTCGATCATGAACTCTCTGGTATAAGACGAAAACATAGACAGAGCAGGAAAATTGTTTGTCATAAAACAAGAAATCTCAAACACAGATGCATAACCATAGAACTAGAATGATCATTAAAACTTTACAGTCGAGAGCTTTGCTCTACCATCGATAGATACCAAAATGGTAAAAACACCTACATATACTCAAAGCAACAACAACAAAAAAATCGAGATGTTGCATTAAGAGCTTTGCGTCTGCATGGCTTCTGACAATCTGCACCTACAGTTTCTGGGCGATCGTGCACCTATGGCAGACACAATCGGACCTCTAACAGTTCCGTGGGTGAATCGACGTGCCTTTAATTCGTCGTCGGACTTTCCCATTATGGCGAAGGCAATGTCTAACCACCACCAACTGCTTCAATAACTGCTTCATTGGGATTGAGGATGGCCCGGCCAACTCGGCACTTCTGCGACGTGGAAGACCCTTTGCGCTGCCATCTAGATTAGCTGAACGACCTGATGAATAGGCGTGGAGGCCAGCGTGAAGGACGGGGTGCATGATGGGAGTGGTGGCGCCAAAACTATGAGGGTGAGGCATGAAGTGATGAGGTGTGAGAGAGGTTACAAGGGAAGACACATGGCGGAAAGAAATAAGTAGAGGGGGTCAGGAGATGCGATATAATGGGCACATTTTAGCGGGAGGCTGATGTGGAAAGGAGCGGGACACATGGCAGGCGATGAGTAGATGATGAAATAGGAAAAGGGCCACACGGACCAGAAGAGGGGAGATGGACGAATGTTGGAAGATGAGGAAGGGGCTAAAAGGAACGAACCTCATCGCACGGTTGGGTGGAGAATAGATGGCAAGATGACACGACAAGAAAGGGGGCCCCACGTTGCTTAAAATGTCAGAAGACAGATGGTGTCCGAATTGCCTGTGCGTCGTTGATCCGGGTGCTCTGATCGTGATCGTTGAAGAGGTGCGCCCCCGATTCTGGACCCCCCCCCCTCTGCTTAAAGGTAGAAAGGCGGGGGGGTCTGGAATCACCCTAGACATCGTTGATCCGGGCGCTCCGATCGTGACCATTGAAGAGGTGCGCCCCCGATTCCGGACCCCCCCCCCCCCTGCTTAAAGGTAGAAAGGCGGGGAGGCTCTGGAATCCCATGTCCGTCGTTGATCCGGGCGCGCGAATCTCTGTCGTCCAAAATTGCTGACCACTTAATCAAAAGCACATATGTGCCCCAAGCTTATAGTAAATGGGTTTTTCACCCACTCCTTCGCATTCTAACCCCCCTTACCAGAAATATCGCTAAAACTATTGCACCAAGATGATCCTATACCATAGGATCTTTTCTATCATCGAATGCAATCTCTACAAAGGAGAGAGGGTCATAACTGTACAGGGCCCTGAATGGAGTCATACCAATGGACATATGATGAGTGGTGTTGTAACAGTATTCCCCCAGGTGTAGCCACCTAACCCATGCCTTATGTTGTCCTGCTACATAATTTTCGAGGTAGCCTTCGACCCACTTGTTGACTATTTCGGTTTTCCCATCAGTCTGAGGATGATAGTTGGTGCTAGGGGTCAAAGTCATACCAACCAAATTGAATAACTCCTGCCAAAAGGTGCTCATAAATCGGCTATCCCTGTCACTAACAATGGTCTTGGGAAACTCGTGTAGCCTGAATATCTCCCTGAAGAACAAATATGCAACCTATGTTGCGCTGAAGTCTGTGGCAATGGAGAAGAAGTGTGAAAACTTAGTTAACATGTCCACCACCATGAAAATACATTCTTTCCCCTATGCCCTTGGAAATCCTGTGATGAAGTCCATGGAGATGCTTTCCCATTTGTGCTCTGGAATGGGTAAAGGTTTTAATAGTCCTGCTAGATGGGTATGCTCATCCTTGTTTTCCTGGCAAGTAGTGCACTCTTTGATGTGGCGCACTACATGTTCTTTGAGACCCCTCCATGAAAACCTTTCTCGTACCTATCTGTATGCTTTGACAATGCCTTGATGCCCTACCACCATTGAATCATCACATGCATGTAGTATCTTGGCCTTGAAGGTTGACTTAGGAACCAAGAAGTTCGGCCCTCATAGTAGAAGATGTCATATATGACTCTGAAGTTGTCATCCTGTACCTTCCCATCCATCAACTGACAAGCGAACTGGTTTTTGGAGTATTCCACTAGGAGGTGGGTCTTCCAGTCAACTAAAATATCGGTCATAGCATAAATTGATGGCCTTCTAGATTATGCATCTGCTATTACGTTATTCTTCCCCTTGACAAATTCAATGTCACAATCATAGGCCTGTATCTTGCTAACCCACTTATGTTGCCTCTCATTCAAGTTCTTCTGTTCCAAGAAGTATTTAAGGCTGTTGTGATCTAATCTCACTACAAATCTTGCTCCTACCAAGTATTTCCTGAATTTGGCCAAGGCATGCATGATGGCCAACATTTCTTTATTGTAGATAGTGTAAAGAAGCTCAGGGCCCCTCAAATTTCGGCTCTCATTGTTGCAAAGTCAACAAGAAACATGTGTCTAATTTACTTTTCCCTTAATTAAATTAGACAATAAATATTAATCTATTATCTCATTCATAACTGAGTGAGTTGGATTTGTAATAGAATTACAAGTGTAGTTAAGTGAGTTAATATCAGTTGTACCAGTTGTAACTAAACATGCACTAGTGAGAGTTCAGTTAATCAGTGAAATCACATGCAACTGAAGATTCGCCACGGTTAAACTACATGCATGTCAGATCCAGTGGAGACCTAGTTGAGATAACAGGTGAAAGGGACAGTTTGGCTATCAGTTGTGATTTGATCACACATGCAGTGGATATGCTTATAGCATGTGCAAACTAGGCAATTCGTGAATAATTCATTGTGAGAATTCGAATTGCAGAGATTGTGCAGAGGAGGCAAGCTGTCTAGACACAAGAATTGGCACATGTATTTGTTGATTTGTGTATGACAGTGTGAGATGATTGTATTGTACTGAGAGCTCTTGGATTAAAGTTTTGTATGAGATTGTTTCATGATTCATGATATACATAATATATGATAGTGGGGTTTTTACATTTACACTTTCCCGGAAAAACTTTTGTGTTATGTGTTATTGATATTTCACTTTGTGATTGTGGTTGTGATTGTGGTTTAATCTTCCGCAAGAATAATAGTAAAAGCGATTATGTATTTAACAGTGGCGTATAATTGTTAGATCAGGAGAATCGCAGGAAATACTTAATTTGTATAGAAATTTCTACATGGTATCAGAGCCACGGAGGCCACGGAGTCACGGAAGTGAGGTGCGAACATTATTTCATTCTCACAGGTCCTGTCTCTAGCAGGGTGCGAACCCTAGTACTGAAAACTTTCGACATTTTCAGGAACAGTAATTCTCGCACCCTAGACAAATGTAAGGTGCGAACTTCATTGGCATTCTCGCAGGCTATAGTGGAGCAGGGTGTGAGCTTCCCTCACCCTACAGTGAAGTAGGGTGCAAACTTCCCAAGCAAGTTCGTAGGCAAATACACAGGCAGGGTGCGAACTTCCCTCACCCTATAGTGAAGCAGGGTGCAAACTTCCCAGGCAAGTTTGCAGGCTACACACATGCAGGGTGCGAACTTCCCTCAGGCTACTCTCAGGAGGGGTGCAAACCTCACAGGGAAGAGGGATTGCAGGAGTTGAGTTTTGGGTTGGATAACAATCGAATTTGAAATATTTTCTTGGTGTGACACTTGATTCAAGATCAAAATGTCTTTCAATGGCTTGAGGTTGGAGTATGCACTCGAGGGCAGCTCTAACTACATTGCTTGGAAGGATAGGATGGAGGTAGTACTTGAAGACAATGGCTTGAAGGGTTACATTGACAATGATGTTCCTAAGTCGGATGCGACAGACACTGCAAATCTTGATGCATGGAAAAAGAAAGTGGAGAAGTCGAGGAGGATTCTGTTGGAGGGAGTACGAGACCACATTGTCTCAAGTTTCCATGGGAAAACCACACCATATGCAATGTGGAAGGTTTTGACAGATCTGTTCCAAAATAGTAGCAACCATAGGAAATTGGTGCTCAAAGATAAACTCAGGAAGATCAAGATGGAGATAAGCAACACCATTCCAAAATATCTCACGAAGTTTGTCCAATGTCGGGATGAGCTTGGAAATGTGGGAATAAAAGTCGTTGCTAATGATTTGGTGAGCTTGGCGCTCCTAGGGCTTCCCAAGAGTTGGCACAGTTATCAAGACTCTGTCAAAGGAAGGGAAAAATTGCCGGATTGGGAATGACTATGATCAGATATAGTACAAGAGGAGTTTAGGCGAAACACCAGAGATGGATCTTCATCAAAGTGTGATGATGAAGAGGATTGTGCTTTGACTTCCAAGGCAAGGAAAGGGAAAGGGAAGAAATTCCAATCAAAATCCGAGTCTAAAGTCAAGAAGATGGATTTGTTCAAAGTGAAGTGTTTTCACTGTCACGAACGTGGGCATCTCGCTACTAACTGTCCACAGAAGAAGAAGAACAAGACGATTACTGGATCTACAACTGGTGAGGCTCTTATCTCACAATTTGAGCTTGATTTCTCTTTGATCACATGCATGGCTTCAGGTGCATCGAGATCGGTGTGGTATTTGAATAGTGGCGCTTCCTTCCACATGACAGGAGATAAAGAGTCTTCCATTGACTTGGAGGAGAAAGATCTCATAATGCATATAGAGATGGGCGACGATGGACGATACAATGCAACTGGTATTGGTACCATTACCTTTCAGAGGGAGTCAGGTAAACCATTTCAATTAAAAAATGTTATGCACGTTCTAGGTCTGAAGAAAAATTTGGTCTCAGTCGCAATGTTGGAGGACAGAGGCTATGATGTTGTTTTTAGCAGTGGTAAAGCCTACCTGCGACATAAAGCAACAGGTCAAGTCAAGACTATAGGGATTCGAGTTAAGAATCTCTACATGTTGGAGGTAGATGGTTGCAATGCCATGATAAGCAAGGCAGAAAAAGTGGTGAGCCGAGATGAGGGCGAATTATGGCACGGGAGATTGGGCCATCTTCATCATGGAGCCTTGAAGATAGTGCAGCAGATATCTACTAGACTTCCAATGGGAACACTTGCTCAGTTAGATCAGTGCAAGGGGTGCACCCTGGGGAAGTATGTAAATTCCACCTTTCATGAAAAGGAGAACCGTGCTTCGGTGATCCTGGAGAGAATTCACACGAACGTGTGTGGACCATTCTCGGTTGCTTCAATAGAAAAACACAGGTATTATGTTATTTTTGTTGATGAATTTTCTCGTAAATCCTGGATATTCTTCATGCAGAAGAAGGATTAAACATTCTCAAAGTTCTGTGAGTTTAAAGCATCGGTGGAGAAAGAGTCGGGGAAGCAAGTGAAGGCTCTAAGGAGCGATAATGGTGGAGAATACATCTCTAAAAAATTCAAATACTTCTGCAGCAAAGAAGGAATTCAAAGAGAAATCATAGTGCCTCATAACCCACAACAAAATGGGGCCGCGAAGAGAAAGAACAGAACGATCATGGGTGTAGCACGAGCGATGTTGCATGATTAGGGCCTACCAATGCATTTGTGGGAAGAAGCATGCAATACTGCGGTTTATGTGTAGAACCGTTGTCCTCATAGAGTACTTGGCATGAGTACACCTGAAGAAGCTTTTACTGGTAATAAACCTGATGTTTCTCATTTTAAAATCTTTGGCTCATCTGTTTATGTGCATGTGAACAAGGATGCCAGGAAGAAGCTCGAACCAACTGCTGAAGTTGGGATATTTGTAGGGTACACAGAAACACTCCATAATTATCGTGTGTATTTTCCAAATAGTAAGATGACTGTTATGTGATGGGATATAAAATTTGATGAGGGGAAATCCATGCGGTTGTTGCTTGAGAGGGAGCTAGACTTGCATGCAGAAGAGGAACTGTTGGTTCCCAAGGATGAGTCTCAAGATGTGGATCAGCCACATGAGGAGGTTCATGGAATGGAGGAAACCACTCAAGCAGAGCCATCCATCAGAAATGGCAGAAAGCGCACCACGGAAGCTGACAGATTGAGACTAGATGCTGCACAGAATGTAGGAGCCCCTACTTCACAGCACATACAGAGACAGTCTCCTGATCGATTTGTTGGATACATGGCTCTCATGAGAAAATGTATTGTGGCTGAACCATCTTCCTTTCAGGAAGTAGTGCAGGACCCCACTTGGGTTGATGCTATGGTAGAGGAGTATGACTCCATTGTCAAAAACAATGTATGGGAAATTGTCCCAAGACCGATTGATAAATCAATGGTAGGATCGAGATGGATCTACAAGGTAAAGCAAGCTGCTAATGGGAGTGTGGAGAAATACAAGGCTAGGTTTGTGGCCCGGGGCTTCTCATAGATTGAGGGGATATATTATGATGAGACCTTTGCACTTGTCGCAAGGTAATCTTCCATAATATCCATCCTTGCACTCTCAGCGCAGATGGGCTAGCGCATTCATCAGATGGATGTTAAAACTGCATTCCTTAACGGGATCATTGAGGAAGAAGTGTACATTGAGCAGCCAGAAGGTTTTGAGACCTTTGATAGAGAGTCACATGTGTGCAGACTCAAGAGAGCATTGTATGGGTTGAAGCAATCACCCCGTGCTTGGTACACTCGGATAGACAGCTATTTCACTGGATTGGGCTTCACCAAAAGTGAAGCAGATGCAAACCTATACCAAATTGTGGTGGAGGGTAAGCTTTTGATCATTGTGCTTTATGTTGATGATTTAATACTGACTGGTGATGAGCATTTGATACACTCATGCAAGGATAACCTTGCAAAGGAGTTTGAGATGAAGGATTTGGGCCTTCTTCATTATTTCCTTGGTTCGGAAATATGGCAGCGAGATGGTGAACTTTTTTTGTCTCAAGGAAAGTATGCAAGGGAGATATTGCGTAAGTTTCACATGGAGGGATGCAAACCCATGGATACTCCTCTTCCAAGAAACTAGAGGAAAGAGGATGCTACTTCTGGAGAGGTAGTGGATGCTACTGTCTATCGACAGTTAGTGGCTTCACTAATCTATTTAGTGAATACGAGACCGGACATTTTCTATGCAGTTAACCAACTAAGTCAAGCGATGGTTAGGCCTACCAAACTCTTTTGGAAGGCGGGTAAGCATGTCCTAAGATATCTGAAGGGCACATCTGAGTATGGATTATGGTACAGATAGACGGATGAGGTGAAGTTGCATGGCTTCACGGATGCAGATTGGGCAGGCAGCCCAACGGACAGAAAGAGCATATCAAGGGGGATCGTTAGTATCAGATCTACAGTTGTTTCTTGGTACAGCAGGAAACAGAGATCTGTGGGACTTAGTTCAGCGGAATCGGAATACATGGCAGCAAGCCAAGCTACATGTGAGGCTATCTGGATGAGGAAGATCTTGGTTGGTTTGTTTGGTTCTCATTTAGATCCGACAGTGATTTATTGTGATAATCAGAGTTGCATTAAACTCTCGATTAATCCGGTGTTTCATGACAGATCTAAGCATATAGATATCCGGTATCATCATCTCAGAGATTGTGTGCAACGGAAGATCATGTTGCTTCAATACATTCCTACGGAAGATTAGGATGCAGACATTCTTACGAAAGCGCTCACCAGGAGCAAATTCAAATATCATAGAGACAGGATTCAGGTGAAGGATAATCCCTTTCTTGTTGAGAGGGAGTGTTGAAAAGTCAACAAGAAACATGTGTCTAATTTACTTTTCCCTTAATTAAATTAGACAATAAATATTAATCTATTATCTCATTCATAACTGAGTGAGTTGGATTTGTAACAGAATTAAAAGTGTAGTTAAGTGAGTTAATATCAGTTGTACTAGTTGTAACTAAACATGCACTAGTGAGAGTTCAGTTAATCAGTGAACTCACATGCAACTGAAGATTCACCACTGTTAACTACATGCATGTCAGATCCAGTGGAGACCCAGTTGAGATAACAGGTGAAAGGGAGAGTTTGGCTATCAGTTGTGATTTGATCACACATGCAGTGGATATGCTTATGAGCATGTGCAAACTAGGGATTTCGTGAATAATTCATTGTGAGAATTCGAATTGTAGAGATTGTGCAGAGGAGGCAAGCTGTCTGGACACAGGAATTGGCACATGTATTTGCTGATTTGTGTATGACAGTGTGAGATAATTGTATTGTACTGAGAGCTCTTGGATTAGAGTTTTGTATGATATTGTTTCATGATTCATGATATACATAATATATGATAGTGGAGTTTTTAGTTTTACGCTTTCTCGAAAAAACTTTTGTGTTATGTGTTATTGATATTTCACTTTGTGATTGTGGTTGTGATCGTGGTTTAATTTTCCACAAGAATAATAGTAGAAGCGATTTTGTATTTAACAGTGGCATATAATTGTTAGATCAGGAGAATCATAGGAAATACTTAATTTGTATCGAAATTTCTACACTCATAAGCAAGGGGATGCCTATTCTGCATAAGTACGGCCCCAATACCCTCTCCAGAGGCATCACGCTCCAATATGAAGGGCTGGCTGAAATCTGGCAATGCTAAAACTGGGCATGTCCTCATTATATTTTTCATTTTGTCAAGTGTAGATTGTGCCTCTGCATTCCATCTGAAAGCCCCTTTCTTGGTCAAATCGGTCAAGGGTGAAAAAAACTGTGAGAACCCCTTGACAAACCTCCTGTAATAATTGCAAATGCCAAGAAACCCCCTCGACTCTGTAAGAGTCTTAGGTGTGGGCTAGTCAAGTATCGCTTGGATCTTCTCTTGGTGTACCTGTACCCCCTTCACTCCAATGATGTGCCCCAAGTAGAGGACCTCTGTCAATCCAAATTCACATTTGGATTCCTTGGCATACAAGGATTGGTCCTCCATGATGGTTAAAATCTGTTCCATATGTTGAAGATGTTCCTCCCAAGTCTTGCTATAGATCAAAAAGTCATCAAAAAACACGAGAAGATGCTTCCTCAATTGCTTGTTGAAGACGTGATTCATGCATGACTGAAATGTGGTTGGCGCATTAGTCAATCCAAATGGCATCACTAGGAATTCATAGTGGCCATAGTGACACCTGAAGGCAGTTTTGGGGATGTCTTGCTCCCTCATTTTGATCTGATGATAGCTAGAGTGCAAGTCAATTTTGGTGAAGTAAACATCCCCATGGAGCTCATCCAATAGCTCATCAATCCTCGGAATGGGATACATGTTCTTAATAGTCTTTTTATTTAATGTCCTGAAATCAATGCATATGCGCATGGTTCCATCCTTCTTCTTGACTAGTACCACTGAAGATGCAAACGGACTGGAACTTGGTCTAATGTGACCCATGTCTAACAATTCTTTGATGGCCTTCTCTATCTCGTCCTTGTACTTCTTTGGGTGTCTATAGCGGGTGGTGATCACTGGTTTTGTCCCCTCTTCCAGCTCTATGATATGCTCAAACCCCTTGTCTGGTGGCACTCCAGGTGGAATGGGTCCAAACACCTTGCTATGTTTGTCAATAATCCTCTGAATCTCTGGTGCATAGTGAATCTTCCCTTCCTTGTCCACACGTGTGGAAATCCTACACTCAACAACATATACAATATCCTCTCTTCTGAAAATGGCCTCCATTCACTTTGTTGTGACCACCCTAGCTATGTTACCTGACATGCCCCTGAGAACTGCTTTTGTCCCACTCTCCTCTGTGAAGGACATCTCCATAGTCTTGTAGTTTGTGGTGATTGGTCCCAACGTACTAAGCCACTGATCTCCAAGGATGATGTTTGTATCAGGGAGGTCCATCACATAGAAGTATTGTGCTAAGTCATGTCTACCCAGCGTAAGCTTCATCCCTGGAATATACCTGTTATAGGGCATGGTGCTTCCTCCCGCTACTTTCACCTTGAATCCTTCAAATTCAACTGTGGATATGTGCCTCCTCTGTAGTAGTGTTGAGTCAATGAAGTTGTGTGAAGCACCCCCATCAATGAGAATCGAAACCTTTTGCCCCTGCAATACCCCTCTCATCCTGAAGGTGTTGTACTTGGGCACCCCACTGATGGATGCCAATGTAGCCTTCTCCTCTATTACACTGTCGTGACCTGTAGCCTCCTCTTCTATAGCTTCTGTAGTGTCCTGATTCTATGTTCTAGATGTGGCTGAAATCCTCATCCTCCTCATTATCAGATGTGACCTCAATGTAATGAGCTTTGCCACAACCCATACACTTGTGGGATGGATCCCAAGGTTATTTGCATGAGTAGCATAGTTTCTTTCTTCTCAGTTCTCTTCTAGTGTTCTCATCCATCCTACCTCTTCCCCTGTCGAACCCCCTTGGGTCCCTTCCTCCTTGATTCATGGGAGGTATTTGGTCTCTTCCTTCGGTATTTAGAGGTGGTCTAGGGATAAATTTAGACTTTGTTGTTGGGCCTAGATCCCTAGTCCTCCATATGGCATACTATAAGTTGGTAGGCTTGAAAGCCTTGACCCAAACTTTTAAGGATTCCATCAACCCTTCTGTGAAAAGCATCATGAGCCTTGACTGGGATACATCCTACACCATGACTGCTAACCTCTGAAACTTCTCAATATATATCTCTGGTGATCCTGTCTACCTGAGTTGGGTAAGTTCCCTGAAATGTAGCTCTAGATCCCCTTGGTCAAACTTGTCAATAAGCCTCTGTGTGAACTTTTTGTAAGCCACTATCTAATTGTGGCCAAGTGTAATCAACCCATGGTACCACCAGTCATGATATTTTCCCTCCAAGTGTTAGGGTTTAAGCTATTATTAGGTTTATTTTCAATTTACTAGATAACCATAGCACAAATAGGATCACTAAGAAATACACAATCACAAGAGATACATCAGCTATCCTGGGAAACCCTCATGGGGGAGAAAACCCAACAAAAACTTCCTTAATATAGATAGCCAATACAATGCCAAGAGAATAAACCAAAAAGACATAAATTCCTCTCCCAAGTAGTGTGCCTCTCTCTCTCTCTCTCTCTCTCTCTCTCTCTCTCTCTCTCTCTCTCTTCTTCTCCAACTGCAACTCCAAACTTGCGCTCTGATGATCAAGTGAGTGAGTGAGTGAACAAATGAGGTGCTAGCCTCTCTTATTTATACAATCTGGAAGTCACTAAACTGAGGTGTCTTTTCACTGGCAGGGCCGACTTTTCATTCTGGGTGGTTATAACCACTTTAATATATTCTTGGGTCGACTTCTCATTTAGCCTATTACAATTAGGGTTTGACCAATCCACAAAAGGGGATTTGGTCATTTACAATACCCGACATGATCAATCCAAAAAAGGGGATTGATCTAATGAATAATACATCAATAATAAATATAATACTCTTTGCAGTTACAATATTTCAACACTCCCCCTTAACAAGAAGGGTATTCTATAACAGCATCAGGCGAGAGAGAGAGGGAAACATCATCAACAACATCTTGGAACAGTGACTGGCATATCTATCAATCATCAGAATTTTTTCTCATCATCATCGTTCATAGCATGGAGCTGGAGTAGCATCATCATCTTCTTTAGCATGAGGCTAAAGTAACATCATCATCTTCTTTAGCATGTCGGCTAAAGTAGTATCATCAATATCTCTAGCATGAGGCTAAAGTAACATCATCATCTTCAACATTGAAGCTGAAATAACATCATCATCTTCAACAAAAAGCTAAAGTGGCATCATCAACATCATCTTTAGCAAGAAGCTAAAGTGGCATCATCAACATCATCTTTAGCAAGAAGCTAAAGTGGCATCATCAACATCTGCATCAACATGGATTAGTATAACACTAATACATCATTATCATCGATAACAACAACAACACAACACAAAGGCTGGAGCATCATTGACATCAGCACTGGGTTGGGAGTCTTCAGCATGAGGCTAGCATCACAACACGAAGTTGGAAACACATCATCACAGCACAAGGTTGGCACATCATCACAGCATGAGGCTAGCATCACAACACTTAAGCTAGCACATCATCATAGCACGAGGCTGGCACATCATCATAGCACGAGGTTGGCACATCATCATGGCACGAGGCTGGCACATCATCACAACAATTAAGCTGGCACATCATCACAGCAATTAAGCTGGCACATCATCACAACAATTAAGCTGGCACATCACAGCACTAGGTTGGCACATCATCACAGCAATTAAGTTGGCACATCATCACAACAATTAAGTTGGCACATCATCACAACAATTAAGCTGGCAGATCACAGCACTAGGATGGCACATCAACATAGCACGAGGCTAGAATATCATCAACATGAAGCTGGCATCACAACACTAGGCTAGCATATCAACACAGCACGAGGTTGGAATATCATCAGCATGAAGCTGGAATCACAGCATTAGGCTGGCACATCATCAACATTCTGTGGTACTCTGACAGTCCCTAAGGAGCTGCCCAAGAATCATAAGATTCCCTAGGATATAAAATCCTAATGGAGCTACCATGTGGTACTCTGACAGACCGTCCTTACCGGACCTTCGGGATCTGCCCAGGAATCATAAGATTCCCTAGGATTATAAAAATCCCAACGGAGCTACCACAACTGATCAAGATACCATAATATCATCAGCACTACTCCCCCTTTCGAGGGAGGTCCTTTCGAACTATACCAAGCTTCTCTTGAAAGTGCTCAAACTTTACATGAGACAGAGGATTGGTTAACACATCTGCAACCTATTCATTTGTTTCAACATATTGGAGTTTTATAGCTCCTCTCTGCATCGTATCATGGGTGAACTGATATCGGATCTCTATGTGCCTTGACTCATCATGGAACACATGGTTCTCCATCATTTTTATACAACTTGGTTATCACATAGAATCATGGTGGCTTCCATCTCTCGATCAAATAGATCGATCAACAACATCTGAATCCATATGGCTTCACAACTGACGGAACATGCAACAATGTATTCCACTTCTGCCATGCTCGGAGCAATACTGAATTGCTTCCTACTCTTCCATGAGATCATGGCTAACCTTAGACTAAAACAACATCTTGAAGTGTTATTTCTATCAGAAACACTTCCAGCTCAATCTGAATCAGTGTAATCACTCAATCTAAAGTCAAGATCTCTAGTATAGTAGAGACCAAAATTCAACGTACCCTTAAGGTATCTCATCATATGTTTTGCAGCAACAATGTGAACACGTATGGGTTCTACCGGATATTGACTCAAGGCAAAACATATATCTAGCTCGGTATTCGTCAGATACATCATTGAACCAATAATCTATCTATACAGAGTAGAATCAACCAATTCTGACGAGGTTTTTACCAGGAGCTTCAACTTCATTTCCATGGGTGTGTACATGGATTTGCATTTCAACATGTCAAACCTCTTCATTTTAACTGCATACTACCCTTGGTTAAGGAAGATCTTCTCTGTGCTCTGCCAAACTTCAATACCTAAGAGATAATGCATTTAGGTCTTCCATCAAACTCTATGGCGAGCTTCTTCTGCAATCTGTGATGATATTTTCTTCATCTTGTCAAGGATACATCATATACATATAGTAGTAACATCACTGGCTCATCATTCATAACCTTGAGATAAAGGTTAGAATCAACTTTACTCTTGGTAAATCCAAAGCTCTTCAGAAAACTGTAAATTATGTTGTATCAAACTCTAGGAGCATGCTTCAACACGTACAGAGCTTCCTTCAACTGGAAGACATGAGTCTTTCTATCTTCAATCCTCAAATCAAATTTTCTCATTACATGGTACCAATATGGTACACTTGTTGAAATAATGTAACTGCAAAGAGTATTCTTATTATTATTGTTATATTATTCATAGGATCAATTCCCATTGTGGATTGATCATGTCGGTTATTGTATTAGGACCAAATCCCCTTTTGTGGATTGTTCAACAGACAATTGTAATAGGCAGAATAAGAAGTCGGCCCCAGCAGTTATTATTGAGACCCAGAAATATAATAAAGGTGGGTTTACCCACCCAGAGTGAGAAGTCGGCCCTGCCAATGAAGACACTTCACACGTGTCAGATTTGTATATATAGAGAGGCTAGCGCCTCACTTTGACACACAACACACTTGCTCATTTCTAAGAGGCAAGTTGCGACTTACCAGTTGGAGAGAGGGAGAAGAGTAGCACATCTTTTGGAGAGGACTTTCTGTATTGGTTTGAGTTATCTCTTGACACTGTATTGGCAATTTATGATAAGGAAGTTTTTGCGGGGTTTTCTTCCCCTAGAGGGTTTCCGAGGATAAATGTTGTGTCTCTTGTGAATGTGTATTTCTCAGTGATCTTGTTCTTATGTTGCTCTTATCTATTGTAATGCAAAGAACTATAATAATGGCAAAAAACATTAACATGGTATCAGAGCCAACCTGAAGGAAGCATATTTCATAAGAGAAAAACGTCACTGTTGTAGTACCTGCAAATTAGGGTTTTTCAAAAGTGAAGCTTTTCGGCTCCAAAACCACCTAGAAAGTTGCACCCTCCCCCAAGGATCATTTTGGCACCTTAAGCGCACCTTTTCAGTGGTTGGATCTCCCAGAAAGTGAAACCCTAGTTTCACAAAAGTACCAGAAGTACCAGTACCAGAAGTACCAGAGTACTAGAAGTACTAGAAGCACTAGTCCAGAAATCTGCAGATCAGATTTGAAGGGGAAAAAATTGGATTTTCTCAGATCCAAGTACACCAGGCTACTCGCCTCATCCAAGCACACCTCTTGGTAAGGTCAAAATTTGATTTTAATCATTTTCATTTTTGGTCATTTTTCATAGCCTCAAGTACAAGATGTCTACAAGCACAAAGCTTGTTGAGAAACTAGAAGGCATAGACAACTTCCGTGCCTGGAAGTATAGGATCGATCTGATCCTTGCAGAGAATGACCTAGCAAGATTCATGTAAGAAGAAGTGTCGGAACCTGAAGATGTCGTAGAGAAAGTAAAGCATCAGAAGGACTCAATCAAGGCTCAAAGAATCATTGCAGATTCAATCAAAGACCACCTGATCCCGTATGTATCATCCAAGAAAACTCTGAAAGAGATGTTTGACTCTCTAAGTAAACTATATGAAGGAAAGAACATCAACCGTAAGATGAACCTAAGATCTCAATTGAAGAATACCAAGATGCAGAAAGGAGAAATGATTCAAGAATATTTCTCCCGAATCTCAAAAATTAAAGAACAGTTAAAAGCGATTGGAGACACCATAGATGAAGACAAATTCGTAATGACTGCCCTAAATGGTCTCACAAGACCTTGGGATTCTTTCATCCAGATGATATGTGCCAGAAAGGAGAAACTACAATTTGAGAGCCTATGGGAAGAATGCATCCAAGAAGAGACAAGGGTAGCTAACCGTGAAGCACTACTAGCAAGGGATGATGATCAAGCCCTAGCTACTCATACAAAAGGAGGAAGGAAGAAACCCTACTTCAAAAGAGAAACTCATAGAGAGCCTCAACCATCAAACAAATTCAACAACAAAGAATCTCATCCAAGAAGTTTTCAGAAGAAAGGACAACACAAGGGAAGATATCTCTCATCCATACAATGCTATCATTGTGATAAGAGGGGACACAAGGAAAATTCTTGTCCAGTCAGAAGAGAAGAATACAAGAGGAAACACAAGAGGCAACATGCTCACATAGTCAAAGATGAAGAACCACCTATGAAGATGATTAAGGACCATGTCTTGATCTTGGCCCTCTCAGGATCTGTATCACCTGGAGAGGACACATGGCTCATTGATAGCAGTGCATCAAAACACATGACGGGTAAGAAAAGTACTATGTCTTGTATTTCGGAAAAGAATTTTTCTCAGAAAGTGACACTTGGAGATGATTACCAATATCCCATCAAGGGAGTGGGAGAATCAAACTACAAGCTAGATTCAGAAAACTCAATAATAATGAAGGACGTACTCTATGTATCGGGCTTGAAGAAGAACTTACTTTCCATATCAGCTTTAGATAAGAAAGACTATAGATGGAGAAGTTCTTATGTGGGCTAAGGGATAAACCATAAATGAAGCAATCGTCATTGGAAATGAAGAAAATGGCTTATATAAGCTGAAGGGTCACCCAGAAACTGCCATGACCCATGCCATTGAAAACTCATGCGAACTTTGGCATAGAATATTAGCCCACATCAACTACAAGGCACTACCATACATATGCAAAGTTGTCACAGGTTTACTAGAACTCAAGGTCGATCAAGAAGGCATATGCAACAGATGTGTGCAAGGGAAGAATATCAAGAACCCTTTTCCAAAAAGGGATAGCAAAGCGGAAGGAGTACTGAAACTCATTCACTAAGACGTGTGTGGCCCAATGCCATCATCCTCCATTAGCGGGTATGTATACTATGTATCATTCATTGATGACTATTCTCGCAAGACTTGGATATATTTCTTGAAATCTAAAGATGAAGTATTCAGTAAATTCAAGGAATTCAAAGCCTTGATAGAGAATGTTTCTAAAAGAAATATTAAGATACGCAGGTCAGATAATGGAGGAGAATATACCTCAAAAGAGTTCGTGAACTTCTGCAGAGATGTTAGGATCAAGAGGGAACTCACTACTCCCTATAATCCTCAACAAAACCGTGTAGATGAAAGGAAGAACAGAACAATTATGGAACCTGTAAAGACCATGATTCACGATCAAGATCTTCCTAGAACTCATGCAAAGTTGTCACAGGTTTACTAGAACTCAAGGTCGATCAAGAAGGCATATGCAACAGATGTGTGCAAGGGAAGAATATCAAGAACCCTTTTCCAAAAAGGGATAGCAAAGCGGAAGGAGTATTGAAACTCATTCACTCAGACGTGTGTGGCCCAATGCCATCATCCTCCATTAGCGGGTATGTATACTATGATCATTCATTGATGACTATTCTCGCAAGACTTGGATATATTTCTTGAAATCTAAAGATGAAGTATTCAGTAAATTCAAGGAATTCAAAGCCTTGATAGAGAATGTTTCTAAAAGAAAGATTAAGATACGCAGGTCAGATAATGGAGGATAATATACCTCA
Organism: Picea engelmannii; assembly: GCA_009831015.1. Lineage (NCBI taxonomy): Eukaryota > Viridiplantae > Streptophyta > Pinopsida > Pinales > Pinaceae > Picea > Picea engelmannii. The sequence goes on from ML849443.1 coordinate 17,427, forward strand.
AAAGAGTTCGTGAACTTCTGCAGAGATGTTAGGATCAAGAGGGAACTCACTACTCCCTATAATCCTCAACAAAACCGTGTAGATGAAAGGAAGAACAGAACAATTATGGAACCTGTAAAGACCATGATTCAC
>ML849443.1:18253-32824 GCA_009831015.1 Picea engelmannii
CGTGGCTTTTCCCAGAAAGAAGGCATTGACTATGAAGAGACATTCGCTCCTGTAGCCAGATACACTTCAATTAGAACCATCATAGCTCTTGCAGCTAAGATGAAATGGAAGATGCACCAGATGGACGTGAAGACAGCTTTCCTAAATGGTGTTATCGAAGAGGAAGTGTATATAGAGCAACCCCAAGGATTTGAGGTTGAAGACAGGAAGTCTCATGTCTGCAGATTGAAGAAATCATTATATGGATTGAAGCAAGCCCCTAGAGCTTGGTATGGCCATATAGACAGTTTCTTGACGAGCTTAGGCTTTGCCAAGAGTAAAGCAGACTCAAATATCTACTTCAAAATTATGGATAATGAACCTGTAATCTTATTACTGTATGTGGATGACTTATTCTTAACTAGAGAAGAAAAGCTCATCGTTGAATGTAAAAAGAGACTTGCCACATTATGTGAAATGAAAGACCTTGACCTAATGCATTACTTCTTAGGCCTTGAGGTATGGCAGAGTCCAGAAAGGATCTTCCTTAACCAAGGGAAGTACACAGTCGAAATCCTGAAGAGATTCGACATGTTGGAATGCAAACCCATGAATACACCCATGGAAGCGAAGTTGAAGCTGTTGGTTGATACATCGTCATATTTGATTGATGCCACACTGTACAGATAGATTATTGGATCACTGATGTACCTGATGAACACCAGACCAGACATTTGTTTTGCAGTGAACACCTTGAGTCAGTTTGTGGTAAAGCCTAGATGTGTTCACCTAATGGCTGCAAAACATGTGATGAGGTACCTTAAAGGTACAATAGATTATGGTCTCAGCTATGATGGAGATCATAACTTTACATTGAGTGGATATACTGATGCAAATTGGGCAGGAAGCGTTACTGACAAAAAAATCACTTCCGGATGTTGTTTCAGTTTGGGATCAACCATGATCTCATGGCAGAGTAGGAAGCAATCTAGTATTTCTCTCAGCACAGCGGAAGCAGAGTACATTGCCACATGTTCTGCTAGCTGCGAAGCTATATGGATTCGAAAGTTGTTGACCGGTTTATTTGACCTAGAAATGGAAGCAACCAAAATCCTATGTGACAACTAGAGGTGCATAAAAATGACAGAGAATCTTGTATTCCATGACAGGTCGAAGCACATAAAGATTCGCTATCATTACATCCGTGACATGGTACAGAGAGGAGCCTTGAAGCTCCTATATGTCAGCATGGATGAACAGGTTGTTGATGTGTTGACCAAACCTCTATCTCATGTAAAGTTTGAACACTTTCGAGATAAGCTTGGTATAGTCCGAAAGGACCCTCCCTGAAAGGGGGAGTGTGTGATTCTTTGCTTCTGACCTAGTTGTTAGACGTAAAGAAAGATGATTCCTTGCTTCTGACCTCGTTGTTAGATGTAAAGCAAGATGATGTGTGATTCCTTGCTTCTGACCTCACTGTTAGACATAAAGCAAGATGATTCCTTGCTTCTGACCTCGCTGTTAGACGTAAAGCAACATTATGTGTGATTCCTTTCTTCTGACCTTGCTGTTAGATGTAAAGCAAGATGATTCCTTGCTTCTGACCTCGCTGTTAGATGTAAAGCAAGATGATGTGTGATTCCTTGCTTCTGACCTCGCTATTAGACGTAAAGCAAGATGATTCCTTACTTCTGACCTCGTTGTTAGACGTAAAGCAAGATGATGATGTGTTCCTCGCTTCTGACCTAGTTGTTAGACGTAAAGAAAGATGATTCCTTGCTTCTTACCTCATTGTTAGACGTAAAGCAAGATGATGATGTGTTCCTTACTTCTGACCTAGTTGTTAGACGTAAAGCAAGATGATTCCTTACTTCTGACCCAATTGTTAGACGTAAAGAAAGATGATGATGTGCTCCTTGCTTCTAACCCAGTTGTTAGACATAAAGCAAGATGATTCCTTGCTTCTAACCTAGTTGTTAGACGTAAAGAAAGATGATGTATACCTTGCTTCTGACCTAGTTGTTAGACATAAAGCAAGATGTGACTGACATTGATCTACCAGCTTATCAGCTGTGACATTGAACCAGTGTAGTACTATGATGTGCCAGCCTAGTGCTATGATGAGGTATCATTTTTTTACTGATACATATTGATGTAGATGATGATGGCATTCTTTCGAGAATGATGATGTTGCCGATGAAGAAAACTTTGGATGACTCGTAGATATGTCAGCCAATGTTCCAAGATGATATTGACGATACTGTCCTCCTGATGGCACTGATGATGCAGACCTCTCTCGCCTGATGATATTGAAGAATACCCTTGTTTTTAAGGGGGAGTGTTGAAATAATATAACTGCAAAGAGTATTCTTATTATTATTATTATATTATTCATAGGATCAATCCCCATTGTGGATTGATCATGTCAGTTATTGTATTAGGACCAAATCCCCTTTTGCGGATTGGTCAACAGACAATTGTAATAGGCAGAATAAGAAGTTGGCCCCAACAGTTATTATTGAGACCCAAAATATAATAAAGGAGGGTTCACCCACCCAGAGTGAGAAGTCGGCCCTGCCAGTGAAGACACTTCACATGTGCCAGATTCGTATATATAGAGAGGCTATCGCCTCACTTTGACACACAACACACTTTCTCATTTCTAAGAGGCAAGTTGCGACTTACCAGTTGGAGAGAGGGAGAAGAGTGGGGCATCTTTTGGAGAGGACTTTCTGTATTGGTTTGAGTTGTCTCTTGACATTGTATTGGCAATTTATGATAAGGAAGTTTTTGCAGGGTTTTCTTCCCCTAGAGGGTTTCCCAAGATAAATGGTGTGTCTCTTGTGAATGTGTATTTCTCAGTGATCTTGTTCTTATGTTGCTCTTATCTATTGAAATGAAAAGAACTATAATAATGGCACAAAACATTAACAACACTTGCTCAGTTGCAACTCAGTTTGCACAATCATGTGCTAGATCTATGTGCTCTCTGCAAAGCACTATTTGTCTCACTGATTGAGAGTATGTCCTCTCCTCTTTCTGCAACTGTTCCTTCTGGAACTGGGACTCTACACCTACACCTGCTCTAAAGCTGAGAATGAATTCTCTATTCTTACTGTGACTGTTGAGGTATGGGAGTAACTCCTCTACTCCATCATGGAAACAACTTCATCTGAAATTGAGAGTGGCTCAATAACTGATACTAAAGATAGCTCTTATTATTTCATGGAGGTAACGTTATCTTTCATTGTAGTCATGTCTCCATGACCCAACTAATGTATTGCACCAACTTCCACTCAATTTTTAAATATGAGGATTGCTCCCCCTGCATCTCATACTATATATGAATCATGGTTGTTCTGGTTGTCTTCACAAATACTGGAACTATTTCTTCAATAAGTGTCTCGTCATAGTTTTCTCCCTCTTGTTGGGAGAATCCTCTAGACACACATTAGGCTTTGTACATATGCAACATGTTTGATTTGTATAGATCAATATTGGAAGTCAATACTGACTTCTCTTCTAGTCTCATGGAAGAATTCATATCCTAGTCTTTCTGACTGGTTTCCTTCTTTGTTACTGAAACAAGGGAATCTTCCCAGGATATTTCATATCTCCTAGAAGTTTCTGAAGCTTCGATCTAATCTTCTCATGGAATCTAACTCCTAGTCTTGGAAGTTGTCTCTTCATCTGATCCTTTCTGAGATCAGGCTTAATCTCAAAACATAGCTTCGTCTTCATCTTCTTTGGTACATGAGTATATATGGTCATGTACATAGTTTGCTTCATGTCTCACATAATATGTTGCCTTCAGCAACCTTCACTATAGCTTCCTCAGGGTTATCACTTGTGACTTGAAACAAGGTCAACAAAACAACAAGCACAAATAATACTCTTTTGATAATAGTAGATAAAACAATAGCATGAATAATCATCATAGTAGCTCATTTAGAGCTATCACTTGTGACCTATATGAAACAAGGATCAAAAGTAAGGAATACAATATGAAATGAGATCAACACTCTTCTAGTGTTACGATCACACATTCATCCAAGGTAACCTGGAATCAACACAAGAAGTTTCTCCTAGAGGAGATGTTAGTTGAATCTATTACATTAAGCATTTTCCTCAATATGCTCACATGCTACCAAGTATAATACTTTTCAAAAACGGTTACCTCAACTATAGTGTTTACTTGTAAAGGGATAGTTATCAACTTTGTCGTGTGCAACTTTGAATCTTATCAACTTAATCAATCAAACCTGGAACCTGGAGTCTTGTCCTCAAGAATGAGTGTGTGTTTCTTTTGTTCCAAGTCTCCTTCACTCAAGATGACAAGTGCTTTCTTCAACCTATCTTTTGTACCAGGACAATATGCTATCTTGACAGAAGGTTGGGTTAGAGAATAAACTCCATGATCTCAACTTTAATCCATCTAATACCTTGACTTTAATTTTGACCAAAGGTTAGTATGATGGCCATAGCTACAACATGCAACACTGATCAAAATAATGTCATAACAAATAGATGCATATTAGAATGATCACACCTAGGTTGCATTATTACTCTGAATGTGTTGGATCTTGAGATCCTTCTGGATCTATGGCAAGAGATCCCTTCTCTTGCAAATACCCTTTAAAGATTTAACCATTTAAACATGTGTGAGTACATACCTCTGATCGCATTTGCAGGTAGTGGCACCATCTGGTAGCAGCGGTAATGATCACCAACTCTTAAAAACTTCAAGGGTGACTACAACTGGTACTACGGCTGATACTTCAACTAATACTGCAACTGCAATTGCAACTAGAGGAAACCCTAATTTTTCAAACTTCAAATTTTGAAATTCTGATCCAGGGGATAGGTGCACTGAGCTGAGGCGAGTAAGCTGGTGCAGTCAGATTTCTGAAAATCCAAATTTTTCCCCCTCAAACTTGATCAGTGGATTTCTGGACGGGTGCTTCTGGTTTTTTGGTACTTCTGGTACTTCTGGTACTCTAGTACTTCTGGTTTTCTGGTACTTTAGGTACTTTGTGAAAACTAGGGTTTCACTTTCTGAGAGATCTACCCACTGGAAAGGTGCGCTGAAGGTGCCAAAGAGTTCCTTCGGCTAGGGCACACTTTTCTAGATGGTTTTGAGGCTAAAAATCTTCTTCAATAAAAAGCCCTAATTTGCATGTACAACAATAGTGATGTTTTTCTTCTTCTTGTGAAATATGCTTTCTTCAACTTAGCTCTGATACCATGTTAAGGTTTAAGCTATTATTAGGTTTCTTTTCAATTTACTAAATAACCATAGCATAGATAGGATCACTGAGAAATACAGAATCACAAGAGACACATCATTTATCCTGGGAAACCCTCATGGGGGAGAAAGCCCAGTAAAAACTTCCTTAATATAGATAGCCAATACAATGCCAAGGGAATAAACCAAACAAGACCGAAAGTCCTCTCCCAAGTAGTGCGCCTCTCTCTCTCTCTTCTTCTCCAACTGCAACTCCGAACTTGTGCTCTGATGATCAAGTGAGTGAGTAAGTGAACAAATGAGGCACTAGCCTGTCTTATTTATACAATCCGGCAGGCGCTGAACTGAGGTGTCTTTTCACTGGCAGGGTCGACTTCTCATTCTAGGTGGTTATAACCACCTTAATATATTATGGGTCCGACTTCTCATTTAGCCTACTACAATTAGGGTTTGACCAATCTGCAAAAGGGGATTTGGTCATTTACAATACCCGACACGATCAATCCACAAAAGGGGATTGATCTAATGAATAATACATCAATAATAAATAGAATACTCTTTACAGTTACAATATTTCAACACCAAGTACATGGTGGCAAACTTGATGGCATCCATCTCTCTAATGGGGTTAATCTGCAAGAGAGTATCAAGTTTTGCACCCACACCTGTGCACTCATCTTGGCCGAACCGTCAAAATAGGGGATTTCCATCTTTCTAGCCCTGTGCTCTAAATCATAGTTGTTCCTGTGGTACAGCCTCTGAGTTTTCCCTCTGAATTTAAGTCTGCAATATTGATACAAGGTGATTTGTCTTTGGACTGGTATGCTCAATGAGTTATATTCCCTGACATACTGATCAAATTTGTCCTCAAATTCATCTTGGTAGCTTGGTTGTAGCTTCTCATCCAAGAACGAAGGAAGATAGGGTCTATGGGTCACCCTGTTGTGTGTCTGTCCCTGTGGTGCACCTCCTCCATGGCTATGTCCCTCCGTATGATAATAGGGAATATGTTCCTGCTGATGCTTATTCCCTCCCTGAGAACCACTAGCCTCTTTGTTGGAATACGTTTTTGGACTCTTACCTCCATGAGTCATGTGCATCAATAGTCATGATATCATCTCTTGGTTGTCACTTACGTTTCTCAAGGTCTCTGATATTTCAGCCTATCCCCTATGTGTTGCCTCCTGGCTCTCCTGTAGGTGATGAACCAGGTCACTCTGTGATACTTCTATGGAACATTGTAAATCCCTAGCAATCCCTGCTATCAGTTGTGGCTCACTGTCCTCACCTGATCCCTCCATTTCGGCCTCTGCCTCACCTATTTGTTTCCTTCTTCTGCCCATATAAATTCCATTGAACTTCTACATGCGCTAATCCTCACAGGATGGGAGGATCAGAGCTTTGATACCACTGTAATGTTCCCAAGCCAATTTTTTCTCTTGGAACACTAACTGACCACTAATTATCTTATGTTTGTTTGTTTACTTGCAGATTAACTTCTTAAGTTTTGGCCTTAGGGTTTAGATTCAGTTATCAAGCATAGATCTAAAGATATAATCAATGGAAACACAAGATATGACCACTACACAAGATATGGAACCAAATAGCATAGATTTGACCTTTATTGATAGAATAAGAAAGAATCGGATACAATGAGGAAGCAGATATGGAATAACCTTAGATAGCTCTAGTAGATAAGATATGAGCTGCTACAAAATGATCCCAACAATAAGATACAAGCCTCCAAAGGCTGAATACAAAATTAAGATCAATATAGAGGAACCAAGGTCAAGTCCAAACCCCCCCTAGTTGATGGTATGTCCTCCTACAGAGCTGAGAAGACCCAATATTTCTACACAGCTGAATGAAGTCTCCAAATGAGTCCAAACTCAGTAGAATGATAGGTCGGGGTGATAGAACCCCCCTCCCGAAGTCTCAGGCCAAAAGGCTAAGGGTTTCTCATCCAAATGTTGAATCCTCCAAGTTGCGCCCTCATGAATCCCTAAAATGCCCAATAATTCATCCCTGATGAAGGAGAGCTCCAAATGCCCTGGAACTTTCTAGAAAGATAGATCGAGACTCACTAGGTGAAGTCTCAGGGTCAGATCTGAAGTATAGCCCCTCCAAACTGAGTAGATCTGAATATCAGTAGCGTCCTCCTTCTCTCCAAAATGTGTCACTGCTCTAAGAAATCAACTGGCAGCAATATCTCTCTTTAAAAGCACTAGGATGATAGGTCAGGGACCTACAAAGAAAACCCAAGTGCTCAAATCTCCAAAATCCCTCTCATACCTTTGGATCAAACTTCTCTCCAAAGAATGATGCGACCCTTGTTGGAAACCCTCAAGGGTATAGCCTGTTGCTCTCCTAGATGAATGATGGTACCTATGAATGTTGAAGAATGGTGTGGGAAGAGTATTGCATCCCCGAGACCAAGCTTGGAATAAGATGGGTGGAATATTTCACCACCGAGTTGTTCTCTAGGGTTTGTATTCTCAAAACCCTCAAAATTGTGTGCTCAAGAGCCCAATAGAAAAATGCATAATAATCCAAGACGAGTGAGAGGTGCACCCTAGGCTTTCCTTTATACCTCCTTTCTATTATGTTGTTGATTTAAGTTAACCCTTAGGTTCAACTCCTAACTCAACCTCAAGCGCTCTAATCCTTCAGTGAGTTACTTTTTACCTTTTCAATTCAACTTCAAATCATAACATTGAGTTTAGTTGACTTTTTCCCCATGTTGCATGAGACTATAGTCTAGTGGGGATGACTAGACTACTAAGTCTCTCCAAACCTCTTGATCAAGAGGTGGGGGACATTACAAAAACTAAAGGTTTACAAAGAGGAAGTTGATTGATTGAATTCCTTTGGGGTTGAGTCACATCCCACTCTCCCTATAAGCCTAGATCTCCCCAATCATGAGTGTATTCCTCCTAACCATAGCTTGGGTGAAGTCAAACTTCAATGGAGGAACTTGCGGGAGTGAAATATTTAATCATAAATAGTTCAAGGAATCTTTCTTACACCAATTATTGTTTCATGGGATATTTGTCAAATAAAAAGGATAAAGAAGTGGCCATCATTAATGGTTTAATCATTTCAAAACATAATCAGATCATAAATGTGTGGGTAAAAGGTGACTCCAAATTTTTAATTGATTGTATCACAAAGTGTGCCAAACCTCAAAGTTGGGAGAACACCTCATGGACACAATTAGTCGATGGTTTTATCAAAAGACTTTGACCAAATAATTTTTTCTCATACATATAGATCAAGAAACAAAGTCGATGATTGGTTGGCTAACAAAGCAATCCAATCCAAGAGGACCAATCTTATTTAACTTGAGCATCTCAACTTTGGATAATGTGAGAACTAGGAATCTAGTTTGGAATACATCACCAATTCCCATGAAACTTTGACAATCATGTTGCATCATGAGGTTGGCATCATTGAATTCATGAAGGGACTCTATTCTCTAATAACACACATGGTTCACATGCTCCAAGATGAGTTTATTTTTGTAGGTGGTATGTATTATGCTCAAGTCATCCAGCTCTCGGCACTCCATGTCTAGGACCTGTGGGCCTCGAGACATGATCTCCTTAGTTATACCTAGGGTAGGGGATAACAAGGCCCAAAATTGCTTGCACTTCAGGGTTTTAACCCTAGTGTTTGATCCTTGACCTAAGTGGAATAAGAATAAAGAAAACAACACCTAGGGCCCAAGTGTGTTTGCATCCTAGGAACCATTTTCTTCAAAGTCTAGAACATAAGGCTCAAAAGTTCTTGCACCATAGGGTTTAGACCTAATCCTTCTTACTTCATCTAGGTCAACCTCCATGTGTTGTAGACTTGAATCCATTTTCCCAATGAAAAGACACTGACCTTCAAACCTCAATTTTTTTTTCTCTAACACTCTAAAGCTACCCAAACTCATTTTTCCTGGACTTCACTCTCCACATAAATCTTTCTTGCCCCAGGTCCTGGCAATCTTAATCTAGGGAAACATCCTTGAGCTGGAGGAGGGTTGGTGAGGTGATAGTTCCCTTCCCTCTCTGTTACGCAATATTTCACTTGATCTTTTTTACTTTAGCTCAACAAGTGTGAATTTGTGTGATAACGTCTTGGTGTTGTTGCTGGGGATAAATTCCATTTTCCCGAAAGATGACATTGGAGGAATTTTTCAACTTTGAAGACCTTTTCCTGGTGACTCCATTAGAAGAACGAAGACCTTGTTCTTTAGATATTTTAAATACTTTGTGCTTGTAGGGTGACACAAGCACCATTGTGAAGGCATCTACTACTCACCTTGGCGACTCCACTGTGAGAAGGTACAATAATTTCATTTATTGTTGAGCTCTCATGTTAAAATTTACACATGTTGAAGGATGGCTCCATGGTCATTTCATGAAGTATACAAATCTTTTGATGTCAAGGATATCCATAGGTATCCTAATCAATGTCAACCAAAATGGTTGGAGAATTTCCCAAATTAGATGGTGATCGATCATTGGCCATCTCACATGTAGTAAATGTTTTGAAGCATCTTGGAAGCGTCAAAGTGGAACTTGAAGATGTGATTTTGAAGGTTTTTGCTATGCCCTAGGAGCACAAAGGGATTGGCTGGTGCATTCTTGCAAACCAAGGAGCATACCTTTCGTTGCAGTTTTCATTAAAGAATTTCTCAAGCACAAGGATCCAAAATTTCAAAGCTTTGAAGATACATATCAAGATTTGTAGGCAACCCTACATGAGGAGGACCTTCTTGGCCTTTTTGAAAGTAATGAGGAGATTGATGATGATGAAGCCTTCTTGGAGGAAGAAGACAACCATGAAAATGGTAGTGTTGATATCATAAAAGACTCTGAGGATGTGCATGTTGATGCCTCAGGTTTTGATGATGACTCTGTGGCAAAAGAAAGTTACTACCCAGAATTTAAGGAGGTTGACATTGCTGGCCATGCAAGAGGAAGCATGGATATTATAGACCAACAGGAAGAGACCCCCATGACCCTCTTAAGGAGCCTTGTTGCTTTGAAGAGGGAAATGTGGTCCCAAAAGAACAAAGCAACAACAGCCTTGGGACACATTTGACACAAGATTTATGTTCAGAATCAAAGACAGATACACGTCCTTTGTTTATGGCTAATTTCCATGATCATCATGATGATGAAAAGGACAGTCATGACATTCATTGTGATCATCTCATCAATCTGGATCATACTTTATGTTTGAGACAGGGCTGTGGTAGATCATATATAGTGCATTTTTAAGGTTCTCCTAAATTTGATGATAAGGACAGTTATGATGAGGGAAACCAAGAAGACGTGTCAAGTGTACAAGAAAAACATCACAGTTTTTCAACTGATTTTCCAAATAATGGTGGTGAGTTTGTTGTCTGAAGAAATATATGATGACACTACAGGGAGTAGCCCCAATGGAATCAGGGGAAACAATGTTTTACACAAAGAAGACTTGTTTGTTGCCCCTGATTATGAAGAACTTGGCCCTCCTATATATGAGGGAAACCAAGAAGACGTGCCAAGTGTACAAGAAAAACATCACAGTTTTTCAGTTGATTTTCCAAATAATGGTGGTGAGTTTGTTGTCTTGGAAGAAATAGATGATGACACTACAGGGAGTAGCCCTAGTGGAATCAGGGAAACAATGTTTTTCATAAAGAAGACTTGTTTGTTGCCCCTGATTATGAAGAACTTGGCCCTCCTATATATGACCATAATGATTATTGTAATGAATATGAGCATCATACATGTCTGAAATCTTCCAATGATGGCACTTTCTCCTCTCATAAAATTCAGTCTGAAGATTGTGCAAGTGAAAACACCCCAGATGGCAACTGGGCAAGAGCAGAAGATAGGTATGATAGGAACCTTGATGGCCTGTCAACGTATGACTTTTTCACTGATAGTTTTTAGGTTCCTGGAAGCAATGCAAGAAAGGAAACAACAGAGTGTTTTATGTACAGGCCTTTTTGGAAACCCTCTACTGATCTTGATGAACAAGATGTTTACATTACGGATGAACTAGAGGTGAATGATGAAGACAATATACAATCCCCTAAAGGTTCCAAGCTTTATTGTTGGTGTCATACAGAAGAGGAGACACCCGGTGATGATATATTTGTTCAAGGCAGTGTGCTCCCAATACTTACTGGGTCATCCATGGAGAACGTTGAGAAGGTCTTGACAGATACTTAAGAAGCAGATGTTCGTGATAAGACTAGTAAATTCCATGTGCCTGGAAATCAGGAAGCAGATTCCTTGGACGGGCCATAAAAGATTAATGTTGTCAATTCCCTAAATAAGGAAGATCATCAATATTCCAACTCATCTTGATTGCCAGGAGCGGTTCTCACATGTGAAGACCTGGAACATTCCATTATTGATGAAGCCAGAAAAGGAGTCTCCAAATTGCAAATACATTCGGATGAAAGGCATGCAGATTCAGTTGGGAGTGTGTTAACTAGTGGGCAAAGGTTACAAATGGACCAGCATGTATCCCCCCATTCCTGTCACTGCTAAAGAAAGGAAATCAGAAGTAATCTATGAACCCATATCACAGAGAAATGGATGTCACCCTTATGAGAGAAGATCGACATGAGGATACGCTGAGAAGGTTGGATGTCTGGAAGAATTTGGAGGAGCTCATACACTGGAATTTCTATTTGGAAAATCATTTATGAAGGAGTTATGTCCTGCAGGGGCCCCTGTAAAACCACATGTTTTTCTAACGAATTGTCTCTAGAAGGTAATGTAATGGAATCATCATTTATAGTGTCTCTAGACCCGCAAAGGTCACTTCCAGATGCAAAATTTGAAACAGTTATTGACAAACTTGATGACTACTCATCATTTGTTAAAATGAATGAGAAGGATGGTAAAAGACTAGGTTTCCAGTCACAACAGTTGTCACTTCATGCCTATACATGTGATTTTTTTCAATATGTTGCTTTAAATGATGAAATTTTTCTTAATGAATATGAATTTGTTATTGGAGGGACAAAAGGTGATGAATATGGGTGGTCTAATACAGTTTTTTCCAAAATTTAAGCACATGAATGCTCACATTTGAAGGTGTTTCCATTCACTGTGATGATTAAGTATAAGGAGAAAGAGAATAAGTTCTCTGGACCTATTCCTTATGTTTCAGAGGGGATCAAAAAATTCTGTGCAAAATGTGGAGATTTTGGTTGGCAAAAGTTCAACCAACACTTTGAAGTTTTATGTGCTGGCAAGGGAAAGGTTCCCAAAAATTTCCTTAGCCCAACATTAATGGAGAAATCAGGATATAAACACTCTAACTTCGATATAGCCCTATTTTGTATGATCATTAAGCACAGAGGGAGGAAATTTCTGAATGGCACATGGGGATACATAGGTTGTCTTTTTCAGTGAGACTCTAGAATTCTCAAGTGCTCCCAAGAAGAGCACTTGTCCTCGAGTAGGAGCCAGATGTTACCCACTTAACTAGTAAAAAATTACCTTTGAAATTTTGTTCGTTCACCCTCCATAACGTTTTTTCTATTGTGTAGTTCTTGTTTTCATTTACACATGTGATACAAATTATCAACATTTGAGTTGCCTTGATCAATACAAAGAGACCTGGGAAAGTTTTAATAACCATTTATTTCAGAATATTGAAATCTGTATTGACGATACAGGTTTTGGGATGGAGCCACCTTTGAGCATTGAAAATTATGCAATAACAATGAACTTAAATAACGATAGGCTCCATGATGGGGGAGTACTTATGAAAGGTTTATGAAGGTCATAACTCTTTCCCTACATGGATGATTTAGCAGGCATGTCATTCGATGGATTGCACCCCCAAGTCTGCATTAGGGATTGATTTTTCACACTAAAATTCTCTATAGTGGGTGCCCTTTTGTATTGTGGTTTCAAGTTAGGAAGACTAGTCTTAGAACAAGAATGTCAAGATACGGCACCTAGTAAATGAATATGATCCCATCAATTCCCATAGCATATAAAGAGAGATGACCTCAAAATTGTTTGGAAAAATGTAGGAAGAAATAATGGAGAGCTATAGAAGTAGAAAAGGGTCCAAAGAAAGATACAAATAATAATGAAAGGATATTCCAACGTCTTTCCAAAGTCGTGAATAGTTAGTGTATTTGAAGATGCACCACTAGGCTTCCCATGGTGAAAAGGAAAACGATAAGGCTCATAAATTACAATGTTTGTTTATGTAAAAATGTATCCCATTTCCATGTGACTTTGACATATTAGAAAGTATTATATAGATATGATAACATATTATCTAGTTATATGTGTTAAATTGTCTAATCCACATGATTCAATTAGGATGATGTGAACAATTATGAAATAAAAAAATTAGTAAAAAGACCTAATGAATCTCAAAAGAATGTAATATATGAAGTAGTTGTTGATGAATTTGGCCTCGTTAAGGGCAATCAACTTGCCATGGGGAGGAGAGATATTAGAATATTCCAAAAATAGATGCAAAATAATTGAATCAATCAAGTAAATAAGTGATGCATAAGTTGAAAAAGATTACTCTTAGGACAATGAATGCAAAATAATGATAAAAGAGAATGAAAAGTATTTTGACAACAATGATAAGAAATTAATTGTGGTAGGATGATAATTTTGAATACATCTTTCTCTTTAAATTCTATGGGAAATTGATATCGGTTGCTCTAAAATGATCCCAATTGCCTCCAATAAACAAGTATGCTATCCAAACTTCATATTGGAAAGTCCTATATAAGTCCTTTAATTGCATTTTTTTTAACCATGGAAAATTAGTAACTCGTCAAAGTGATCTGGGCTAGGCCTAGGATCAAATAGACTGGCTGCCACTATAACCCAAGAGTATATCCAATAGCCTGCAAGCTAGATATATTAATAACTTATGACTTAAGCAAGGGTCGAGGTGTCCGAAGACACACCTGGGGGGGTTCCCACTCCTAGGGGGTGTCTACCCTTCTAGCCTTGTCACAACGAGCCAAATGTCTCATCAGGGACTAAACTTGGGTGGGGGCCTCTAATCAAAATTTAAAAGTACCAAACCAATATAAATATTAAGTATCCACAAATCTTCCTCATTTATGCCAAACAAGTCATAAATGCTATTAATTGAAATTTCAAAGTACCAAAACAATATAAATATTAAGTACCCACAAATCTTCCTCGTTTATGCCAAATAAGTCATAAATGAAATTAATGTAGACAATGCATGTACACTCCTCATGAAAAGAAATATTGTGTATTAATCTCTAGATGTAAAGAAGAGTTGAAACAAGATACCACTATAAACCCTCATTTCTTACCCTATTAATGTAATGG
>ML849445.1:0-32822 GCA_009831015.1 Picea engelmannii
AGGATTCCCCCTTGTGGTGATTTTGATCATCACTATAGTGACGAGAATACCTATCTAAGGTGACAGTGGGTAGGTGTTCTCTTAGTTCTCGCCATCTTGTGGATTGGGTCGGGTTTTTCCCAACCTACAATTTGTGTGATAATAGTTTATTCATAGGAAGGAGGAAGGCATGAAAGTAATGCTCTTGGACCTTTAATGTTGTATTTTTGGATAAATTGGGTGTTTGAAAGAATAAACATGAGCAAATGTTATGTCTAAGAAGATATAGAGTAGATTCTTGAATTTTTCTTAAGGGTTGAGATAACTAAACTTTGTCATAGTATAACACATTTGATCTAATTTTAAAAGACTTCATTCTTATATCATTTGTTGGAGTATAGCCTATGTAACAGCCCCACCGTAATCCCCAGTTTAATTAATGCTTAACATAGATATAATATGTGACTACGACCAAGCGATGTAATATGTGAATTGTATTTTCGAATGTTAATAATAAAATGCGATGCCAACTGCCAAGGGGACATCGATAAATATGGGCGTCGAATTAATCCACAAGAGAAGGGAGAGTCTAGGAGAATGTATTAGAGGGATCCAAGGGGGAATTACCCATGTATATTAATTCAACCTATTTTCCTAAATTTTCTATTAGTGTGTGAACCTTCTAATTTCTAATTGAGTGTTCCCAAAGTCAATCATTTAATACATGTAAGAGGGCGGGTCTGAGTGGTAACATCCCATAGTTATTGGAAGCATGAGGGGATGAGTACAATCAACTCGAGGAAGTATGTGAGTCAAGCAAGCAAGGCAAAGGAGACAAAATTCATATGGGGGAGCTACAACAATTTTACACATGGAGTTTTTGGGCATGAACAACAAGTAGAGAGCATGAAAGAGAGCTTGGAGTTGGAACATCCATGTAGGGACAATTATAGATCTTGTAGGAGTGTTATGGAGTTTAAGATTGAAGATTCGGGTTGTCAGGCATGAAGAACGAACTCCTGTGTGAGTGTCACTGTAACATCATGTGTTTGTTGTTGTTTGTTGGTATTTTTTCCTAGCAGCAAGTTCCCTTAAGCTCCCAGATGAGAGATTCTTGGTTACATGTGCCAAAGAGATAGTGATAAGAGAATGGGATTCCCAAGGGAGTGAGATCAATGAAGGGGTGCAATCCTTGGGTTGGGAAGGTCAAGAGGAAGAGAGTTGGTGGAAAAAAGAGATAACTCTAGGAGAATTTCAATGGGTTGTGGGATTTCTGAGTTGTGAGTGGACAGTCAAAGACCAGCCTCTTTTGTGGATTACTAGCCTCAGCTCGAGGGTGACTTGCTATTGAAATTTTGAACAACGTGTCTATGGTTGGGTGGAATTTCTATCCCAAGCAGTTGGTTGCACAACTACTTTGAAAGATAAGTGTTTTATCTATTTTTTGTCCTGTATTTATGAGTTAAATTGTTGTGCATGAACTTTGTGTATTTGAGAAGAAATTATATGTTCTGTTGGTTTATTAGCTGCATTTCATGTCTATTTTAGCATGTTGTAGATGCATCTAATTTATGGTAAGAGACAACAGTTAAATATTTATGTGTATCGTAGTTGAAAGCTATAGGAAAGTGAATTAGTTGTAAAAATTTTTATTTTAAGAGTATTTTGCACCATAATGTTCCTTAGTTGGGTTGGGGGACTTTACATTGTGGTATCATAGCATTTGGTTCAATCATCGGGCTGGTATGGGCTCGAACCAATGCGAGTTTGAAAAAATTTGTCTGTGACGAATTTGGTGAAAACCAGAGAAAAACAGAGTGAGAAAAATCCGAGTTTAAATTACTCGAGACTATCTAAGAGAGGTTCAATGGAGTAGATCTGCAGATTTGCGTAGTTAAATTCGACCTAGAAGGTCGATATTCAAGTTTTAATGGTCGTTGTAGTTTTCTACAGAGTTCAATGAATGGACGACCGAGATTGTGTGTGATCACGAGAATCATTTTAATAAATTAAAAAATTCATAGGGTTGCAGTCGTTTGAAAGGTTAAGTAAATTAATGGTCGAGACTCATTTTGACGTTTGGGAAAATGGATTAGATCGACGGTTTGTATTAATTTCGATCGTTTAGAGGTTGGAGCACAATCGATGGTCGAGATCATCTTGAGTGAGAGATCGAAGACCCATATTCACCTAGGTTTTTGTTGAAATTTCTAAGCGTTGAAGTTCACCAAGAGAAATCATCAACGGTCAATGATCTAGTTGACGGAATTGGTGAAGAGTTTTGGGCAGCCAAAAAAATATTTGACAGCTAATGGTCGGGCGTTGACAAAGTTGGTAGATCGACGACCGAGATCATTTCTCAATGAGAGATCAATGGTGATGTTATCCCCATTTTGTGGATAACTATGAAGATTATGTCTCGAAGCCCTTAGGTTGCAGATATGGAGTGCCGAGAGACTACATGACCAACAGTACCCTTTGCATAGATGGAAACCCCTCTCACCACCACATATGGTCACAGATTTCCAAATGGCATCCACCACATCAGATCGCTTCCGAAAGACAGCGGGCCTTGCTCCATGAGGTACAAGTCAGTATTATGGTGAGCATCATTTCAATATTTTAGCCAATTGAGTATGTCATATCTTAGATTGATCTCGATTTCATGATATATGCTTAGACATTATGCCTTTTTCCCTGCTTCACCTTGGTGGTTAACATTGTGCCCTATTGAGTGGTCTTCCTTCAGGATGGGTTTTCTACTAGGAACTCCCTCGAAGAGCTATCGTACCGTTCCCAACCATACTTACCACTTTCCATCATTTTTCCCTCCATTTCCTTATCTATTGGGATTTTAGAGTGTATTGGCCCAAGAAGGGGTTGTCCCTCATTCTATGGGAAGAAGGGGTTGAAGGCCTAGAGGGATTGATGTTGGGTAAAAGATAAAAGCCTTGTATAAACCTTCCAGATGCTTCACCCAGGGATCACCCAAGAAAGCAGTGAAAAGATTATCTTTGAGTAAAGGGGACCCACAATATAATAAAATTCTTAAAAGGTTAGTTGAAGGATAGGAGGTCTCATCACGAGCCGACCTATCACATTCATGAATGTCTAGTGGTATGAAATTGCCATCATCTAGTCACCAAACCAAGGTAATGTCTCATAGTTGCATGGTTCAGAGAAAGGGGGTCTCATCACGAGTCATCCTTCTCATTTCCACTAGGTATTTGTGGGTGACATTACCATTATCTGGTCACCACGCTAGGGCAGTGACCTTCAACCTCTCCTTAAAATTATGAAAGAATAAAAGAATGGCAAATAATGGGCTTGGAAAGGGTGCATTGCGGACAAAGATACCACACACCCTCTACAAAGGCACCCATGAATGAGACACTACAACCCCTTGTATGTCATGAGCCATATGCCCATTGAGTCATGACCCCAACCACTTCATCCACTTTATATGGCTTAGAGAGGGATATCTTAGAAACTCTCGTTGACCTAGGGAAATATCTACCCAATAGGACACCTCGTCAACCCTCTCATATTAAGCTTGACAAGTCGCATAGTGTCTTTGAGAATTTAATTGTTTCATATAGTGATCTTTGATGCACATGCTTAGGTGGCTCATTTATTGATTAGATCCACTTATCATGATGTTATGACTTGAGATCCTTGGAGGGAGTGCTTATTTGTCTTTACAGGACCTAGTTGGTGGACAATTTTGGGAGAAAAAAACCTAATTTGGGCTTCCATGGGGCTACAAGCCCACAAGTTGGATTCCAAGTGCCTGCATGCTAGATGAGAAAGATCAGACTTGGAAGGCTTTGAAGATGACTTGGATGGCATAGCCTAGCCCCCACATGCCAAACATTTTTCCTAGGAGAGGCAAAACGTCACTCCTAGAGGCATGACGCCACCTAGGGGGGTTAGGAATTGGTGGTTATTATCGTACAATATGTACTTGTTCAAAGCCCAAGGAAAGTGGGACAAAATTGACGAAACATGGGGGTGACCTATCACTGTCACCTTAATAGGAAACCCCTTTCTATTTAGGAGTAAGATAAAACTACACCAAGGGAGATGCCCCTAGCGACCTAAAGGGTTGTTGAAACGAAGCAAAGATGTAAATATTACCCCCCCCCCCACTCATTGGTCACTCAAGTCAAGTAGTATTGTTGAGTTTATGTCTTAAGAGATGAAGCAAATGCAAAAGTAAAGTGTACATGTCCAAAACAAGACAACAAACATATATATATATATATATATAACTAATTATGGTAGTTTCAAGTACAAAAATGATATTAATGCTTCAATTAACAATAAACTAATTAAATGTGTGCTAGCTTATATAAAACTACAACAGTAAGTAAGTTTACGAAAATGCTTTAAAAGACAATAAAGATGTGGCATTTAATATATAGAATGATAGTAACTTGTCACAGACAAATTCTGAAGTAATTAGCTAGCAATTAATGTTAAGTATGAAGAAAATTTGTTGCAGTTAGATGGTTGTAGCAGACAATTATAACAACAACAATTAAATTACTTGTCTAGGATTAGATAGTGTTAGTTTTGGTTAGTGAAGGCTTGAGAGCTTAAAGTTTGAGTGTTTGTTTGATCAATCAACCAAAGAGAAGAGAGACTAGTGCCTTTAAGGGGTCGTGGAGTCAAGAGTTCAGCAAAATTTACTTGGAGAAACAATGATGATTATACTTGTCTAAGTAAAAGGGAGGATCTTTAGAGGAGTACCACATTAAGTCCTCTAGGATCCAAACTTTAGGGACGTGAGCTAACAAGAGAATAGGCACTTCTAGGCCCTATTGCCTTCCTCCTCCTTACACTATTGAAATGTATTTAATGCAACAACAACTAGGCAATGGCTTCTAAAGTGCTAGCACTTTTGGGCTTTAGAAGTATGTCTAAGTTAAACAACTTTGGTAAAGTCTAGCAAATGAAGAGCAAAGAAGTAGCACCTTAAGTCCTTTACTTCTAGGGTTTGTCAAGCAAGCAATTTCATAATATTTAACATGAATAAGCAAATATACCATAACCATTCAAAATGAAATGACAATTGCAGATTTACTTGCTTCACCAAGAATAATCAAGCAATAAAACCATAGATTTTCAAGTAACTTCACCAAAAAATGATCCAAGTTGCAAAATTTAGCCTCCAAAATAAGTGTGCCTCACAATTTCAGCCAAAAAACCCTAAAACGGAAATTGTTGATGTTTGATGGGTCGATGGTCGATTCAGCCAAATATTTTGATCGAGCAAGAGAAACATTCGATGATCGGGCGTCAACCAAATTGGTGAAGTGTTTTGATCATCCAAGAGAAGTGGTCAATGGTCGATGGAGAAAATAGGGTGATGATGTGTCATGCCACATTATCATCCACATGTCATGCCACGTCAACATCCATGTGTCGATCCACGTCATCCAAGTTAATACCTCGGGATGACATGGCATGGCATGTTAATACTGAAGTAGTCGATGGTCGATAGTTGGGTCGATCGGTTTAACAAGGTGTTACAAGTAGTTTCCAAGAGAAATGATTGAACGTCGATGGGCTAATGGTCGAGCGTCGGCCCAATTGTTGGGGAGTTTCATTCGCCAATGAAAATGACTGATGGCCAAATTGCTAAGTATTTTTATTCGCCAATGAAAATCGTCGACGGTCGATGGTCAAGTTGGTCTATTTATCATTGTGTTGTGAATCTGTTGTCAAGGGAATGGATCGATGGTCGGCAGTTGGGTTGATAGATTGGGAAAAGTGTTGTGTGTGCCCAAAGGAGAACATCAATTGTCGATGGTCGATAGAGTCAGATCAACGACTCATATTTCATCTTATTTGAGATTGACGAATCAGATTTAAGGGTTGTTAGCACAACAAAACAATCAATTTTATATAAAATTTTCTAAAATGTTTCATATTTTTGAAGCTCATTAACTTGGAGGGAAATTTTGAGGGCCTAAACAATGCTTTGAGGAGTTTTAATTTTCGAGAATGTTATTGTCGTAGACACTACATATGATTTTGACGGCTTAAATAAAAGAGCTCGAGGAGAGCTTTCCACCGAGCTAATATGTTTGCAAAACAGAGCTTGTATGAGAAAGTTACAGCCAAAACAATAAGGGTTAAATTTTAATGCCATATTACTTTCAGAGGGCATAACTCCTTGCTCGGAGGTCTGTTTGGGGCATAGGAGCAGTCTGTGGAAAGATTATGAACCATAGAAAAAATTCATGTAGCTAGATTTAGGATATGGGTATGTAAAAATGTGCAAGAAGAAAAAATAAGACACATGTAGCATACAGGGGTAAATTGAGTAAAACAATCAAAACTTATCTGGACCATAACTTTCAGTTGGGAGCTCGGATTTTGAGCAAATAAATAGTCACTAGAAAGGTCTTGAGGAGGAGAAAAGAGATATCCACCCAGAATTTTGATTTTTACAATATTTGTTTTTAGAAATTAATAATGAGACTTTTGTAACAATAAAAGAGTGGAAAATGCAGCATGTAAATATCGTAACTTTTCCCTCGTAACTCAAATTGAGGCATGGGTACAACCGTTGGAAAGTTGTTGTTGTATTATGTTGTCATTGTTGTCAAAGGATTGATGTCAAAGGGTTGATTTCAAGTATTGTCATAGTAATGTGCTTGTATCATTGATGTATTGGTTGTTGGATTATGTTGTCATTGATGTAATTTATGTCAAAGGGTCGATGTCAAGTGGTATTATAGTGATGTGTTTTCATTGATGTCAACGTTGATGTAAAAGAGAATTATATCATTGATGTCATGTCATGGTTGATAAGAAGTTACAAATGGATGAATTCCAAAGCGGTCCCCTTATGGCACAAGCCCTTGTCATAAGACGCTCTTGGATAAAGTTCTCAAAGTTGTCCCCTTATGGTGAAATCCCTCACGGGAAGACACTTTGTAAAGTCCAAATGGTTAAAAAGGTTGAGTAATCCGAGTAGTATGGTTAAGGAACCCAAGTTTGGTTGAGGAATAATGTAATGAATATTAGTGAATTTGCAAGAGATACTATTCTAAATGGATAATGCTCATCATGTCGTTTCCAGTGATATGTGGAACGTCACATAACTCCTCACGGTTATAGATTTATGGCCATGTGAAGTTGGAGAACCCTCACATGCGTCTAGAAGCCCCTAGAAGGTCAAAGAAGTCAAATTATTCTAGAAGCTCCTAGAATAAGTTGACCAATCAAAGTGGTTAGTCATGGATTAAGGGGTTGCAACAAGAAAACAATTAAATTAAATTAGTTGCAACTAGAAGTGGAGAGTTTACTATTTGTGGAAAAGTGGTTGTAACTGGACAAATGATTAGAAGTAGGTTAGCCCCAAAAGAAGGAAGTTGGGTAAATTTGGTTAGATGATAACCCCTAGAGGAAGCTACTTGGAGAAGTATAAATAAGAGAGGAAGGATCTCTTGTGAGTATGATCTTTGAGCATATTGAATATCCATTTGTGAAAGTTATTTGGGCAAGTATTATTGATCAAGCAAATTCGTGGCAGAAAAATCACGACAAAAACATCATGGCAGCAAGATCGCAGTAGAAAAATTGCGGCAAAAACATCATGGTAGTAAGATCGTGGTAGAAAAATCATGGCAACAAAATCACGACAACGGAATCATGGCAGCAAAACCGCGACAACAAAATCGTGGAAGTGGAACTGCAGCAGCAGAATGGCGGCAACAGAATTGTTGTTGGCAGTTCGGTAGCCACATCAGATTTGCATATTGAAATTGTTCCAATTGTTGAGTGGTATGGTATAGGTCTTGATGATTGCTACATGATTAAATGTATGGTTTTGGCATATGGTCTTGTGTAAGGGTTTATGGTGTTTGGCTTATGGATTTGTGATGTATTGCTAGAGGACTCATGTTGGTTGTCTTGATGAATGTTTTGGTATATGGTTGAAGTATATGTTGGGTTCATGTAATATTCCCAACCAATTTTGAACAGGAACTAAGGTTTCTTGCTTGTTGTTTGATGTTTGTCTTGCAGGTTTTTATTACATAAAGAAGTGTTGAAGTGTTTTGATGAGTTTATAGCATTCATGACATCATAATAATCATTAGACACAAGATAATATAGGAAATACACAAACAATATAGCAAGCTTCAGATCTTACCTTTATTTAGTAATATAAGTGGTCTTCAAACATGGATCTGTAGATCTGATGAAATATAGAGAGATATATAGCCTCCAAGCCTTCCTGTGTTGAATATAAGTTCAATACAAGATTAATTTATTTCCCTTAATGGTTGAAACCCTCATAACTGTGTTGATATGACTCTATAAGACTGGATCTGGAGCTGGTATGACCATGGCTGGCTGAAGAAGATCAATAATTCGGCCCTCTAGAAGATGGTCACCAAATACTAATAAATCACTGCCAAAATGTAGATCAGGGGATGAATAGAATAATTGTAGCAAGTTGGGGACCAAACCTTTAAGTATTCCCTCAGATCTTCAAGTCTCCTCTGTGAAGATGTGCCCCTCCTACAAAAATTAGGCCCAAGCCTTAATAAATCATCTAGCAAGGAAAACCCTCCTCTAATGGCTACAAAAGGGCATTATGGTACTAGAAATGAGCCTGTAATAAGGTAAGATGGCATATCTAGCTTCCTTGGAGCAAATCGAACTACTCTCCTCTTGATGGTCCACCCCACTTCTGGAAAAACCCTCAAATTTGCGTTCTAGCCTCCCAATAATGAATGTTGAGTACCTATGACTAAATAGAATGGCGAGGGAGGGATCTTGCACCTCCTTGGCCAAGCTTGGACCAGGAATGGAGGAATCTTTCACCTCCTTGTTGGCCTCTAGGGTTTCTTGACTCAAAATCCTCAAAACCTAAGTTGTACAACTCAAGTGTTCACAATGAGAAAAATAGACAAGAATGGGGAGTGAGGCATCTCCTCTCTCTTTTATAACTCCCAATGTAATTCTCATTTGAGTTTCCTTTTTTCTTTTTACTAAGGTTGTGATTTGATTTTTCACTTAAGTTACCTTCACCTTTAATTTTCTTCTTGAAAGTCACTTTTCTAATAAAATCACTTTAATTCCTTAAGTGACCTTTTTATTGCCTCAACTCCTTTTTATCCATGGGACTATAGTCTAGAGGGGTGACTAGACTACTTAGTCCATCTTTGTTGTTGTCAAGGAGAGGGGGAGATTCCAATCTCTCCTACTAGAAATTGCTTGCCCACAAGAAATCCTAAACCTACATGTTGTATCACTTGTTCATTCTCCCAAGAGGCATCTTCTATGGGTAGATTTTTCTATTTAACCAAGTATTCCTTGATGCTCTTGTTTCTTAGTTTTTTTTCCCTTACTTCCAAAATATCCTCTAGTATCAATATCAAGTGCCCCTCCTCATCAATAGGTGGTAGCTCATCATTAGCTACGACATGTTATCCCAAGGCTCTTTTCAAGCAAGATACATGGAAGACATTGTGAATTTTGCTTCCTTGGGGTAGTTCTAACTCATATGCCACTGACCCAACTTTCCTTTGCATTCTATATGGACCATAGAACCTTGGCTTTAGCTTTTATGCTCCCTTACACTTAAGGGATGATTCTTTGTACGGTTGTAGGCTCAAGTACACCAAGTCCCCTACCTCAAATGTGCGGTCCACCCTATGTTTATCAACATACATTTTTTGTTGATTTTGTGCCTTGTGTAAATGATCTTTGAGTTCTTTGAGAATGTCTTGGCTCTCATGTATACATTCTTTAGCTATAGGATCTATGATGTCTCCAAATACAATCTCAACGAAGGTGAGGGGTTCATAACTGTATAAAGCTTTAAAAGGAGACATGTCAATAGACATATGATGAGTAGTGTTGTAGCAATATTCTCCTAAATAAATCCATCTGACCCATGCTTTTTGCTACCAAGATACATAATTGCAGAGATACCCCTCCACCCACTTTTTCGCAATATTAGTTTTCCCATATCTTCGTGGATGGTAGCTAGTGTTGGGATTTAGAGTAGTGCCTAGTAGTTGAAACAACTCTTGCCAAAAGATACTCATGAACCTGTTGTCCCTGTCACTCACTATATTCTTGGGTAGCCCATGTAACCTGAAGACCTCTATGAAAAACAGTTCTGCCACATGAGATGCATTGAAGTCCATGGAGATAGTAAAGAAGTGTGCAAATTTTGTCAAACGGTCAACCACCACAAAGATGCAATCCTTCCCTTGAGTTTTGGGAAGACCTATAATAAAATCCATAGATACACTCTCCAATTTGTGCTCAGGAATAGGGAGGGGTTGTAATAGACCTACGGGATGTGTGTGCTCATCCTTGTTCTATTGACAAAGGGTGCATTCCTTCAAATAGCACATAACCTCTCCCTTCAATCCCTTCCAAGAAAACCTTTCCTTGATCTATCTATATGCTTTAAGGAATCATTGATGACCTGCTAAGGAAAAATCATGGAATGCTTGAAGCACTTTCCTTTTGAATGAGGATCATGGAACCAAAAAGATCCTTCCCTTGTAATAAATAACATCATCCATAATTCTGTATTTGTCATCCTGTATATGTCCATCCATAAATTCACACTCAAATTTGTTCTTTGAGTATTCTACCAATCAAAGAGACTTCCAATCAACAAATATTTTAGACATAGAGTATATTGAAGGCCTTCTGGATAAGGCATTTGGCACCACATTATTTTTCCCTTTGACATAATCAATGTCAAAGTTGTATGCTTGGATTTTGCTTACCCAATTTTGTTTCCTCTCATTAAGATCCTTTTGTGCAAGGAATTATTTGAGACTGTTATGGTCGGTCGTGACAACAAATTTCGCTCCCACTAGATATTGTTTGAATTTGGCAAGAGCATGCATTATGGCTAGCATTTCTTTGTCATAAATGTTGTACAACAGTTCAGGATCCCTCAATTTTCGACTCTCATAGGCAATAGGATGCCTATTCTGCATAAGCACTGCTTCAACACCTTCCTCGGATGCATCACACTCTAAAATGAAAGGTTGAGAGAAATTAGGTAAAGATAACACAGGAAAAGTAATCATTACCTTATTGGTTTTCTCAAATGTTAACTAGGCTTCATCATTCTAGTCAAAGGCTCCCTTTCTAGTCAGATCAGTTAGGGGTGCGCAGAGTTGAGAGAAGCCTTTAACAAATTTTTTGTAGTAACTGCAAATGCCAAGAAAACTTTTAAGTATTGTAAGTGTTCTGGGTGTGGGCCAACTAATGATAGCTTGAATATTCTCTTGATGTACCTGTACCCCTTTTGCTCCAATAATGTGTCCCAAGTAGAGGACCTATGTCATTCCAATCTCAAATTTTTATTCTTTGGCATATAGATATTGCACCTCCATAATGCTCATAATGTTGTCCACATGTTTGAGATGCTATTCCCAAGTTTTGTTGTAAATCAATAAATCATCAAAAAAGACAAGCAAATATTTCCTTAGTTGCTTGTTAAACACATGATTCATGCAGGATTGAAAGGTAGTTGGCGCATTGGTAAGGCCAAAAGGCATAACGAGGAACTCATAGTGTCCAAAATGGCATCTAAAGGTTCTCTTGTGTATGTCTTGCTCCCTCGTCCTGATTTGATGGCATCCAAAGTGCAAATCAATTTTGGTGAAGTATACTGCCCCATGAAGTTCATCCAATAGTTCATCTATTCTGGGAATGGGGCATTTGTTCTTGATGCTTCTCTTATTCAATGCTTTGTAATATATGCACATACGCATAGTTACATCCTTCTTTTTGACCAACAGAATTGATGATGCGAATGAGCTTGAACTTGGTCCGATATACCCCATGGCTAGTAATTCTTTGATGGCACTTTCTATCTCTTCCTTGTGCTTCTTGGGATGTCGGTAAGGGGTAGTGATGATCGGTTTGCGCCCTTCTTCCTATTCTATAATATGTGCAAACCTCCTATTTGATGGTTGCCCTGGAGGAATAGGATCAAAGACCCTTTTATGCTTGTGGAGCATCCTTTATATGCCTGGACGGTATTGTTTGTTTGTCCCATCATTTGTTTCCATGATGAAGCATTCATTTGTAAAGACTATCTCTTCTCACCTAAATATGGCATGCATTTTCTTGGTTGTCACCACTCTAGAAGAATCCCATGTCATCCCTTTAAGCGTGACTCTTTTTCCTTCCTCTGTGTTGAAGGACATTTCCATAGTTTTGTAATTAGTGGTAATTGGCCTCAAGATGATAAGCCACTACACACCTAAAATGGTATTCGTGTTTGGAATGTCCACCACATAAAAGTCATGTATCAAAGTGTATCTGCCCAATGCCAAGCTCATCTGTGGAATGTATCTGTCACAAACAATAGACAATAGTGCGCCCTCCTGCCACTTCAACCAAGAAGCCTTCAAAATCAATTTTAGGGATAAGCCTCCCCTCTACCATAGCCACGTCAATGAAGTTATGAGAAGCCCCCCCCACCTATCAACGATGTTTCCCTTTGTTTTTGTACAACTCCCTTTATCCAAAAGGTGTTAAATTTAGGCACCCCACTCATAGAGGCAATGGTGACCTTTTTGAGTCCAACATCATGGGGTAAGGATACCCCACTACCTTGTGCATGCAAGGCTTCGTATTCCTCCTTGTGGCTGGTCTGCATAGCATGGATAGCTCCACCCCATTCCTCATTTGTCTCCTCTTCATTGTCGATATCACTTCTGTGTAGTGAATTGTTCCCTTGTCCAAACACCTATGACCTAGATTCCAAGGTTCTTTACAAGTGAAGCAAAGTTGTTTCCTTCATAAATCCCTTCTTGTGGCTTCATCCAACTTCCCCTTGCCTTTGTCCATTGGACTAATGTCACAAACCCTAGGAATGATAGGAGGTTTGGGTGTGAATCTGTTTTTATTTGTTGCCCCAACTAGATCTCCGGTGCGCTCAATAACATCTTGCAAGGCCACGTGCTTAAAATCCTTAACCCATCCTCTTACTAGTTCAGTCAATCCTTCTATAAACAACATAAGTAATATAGATTCTACCAAATCCAAAACCATCATTGGTACTATTTGAAACCTTGATGGCAGTTAGTGTATTTATGACTTAAAGTGACTTTGTGGTACTTCCCGTCATTTTTGTGTTACCCTGGGGGAGTACCCGATCATTATGGCCTTTAATAAACTAATGGAAAAATGAATGGGCTTGGAAAAAGGTTGTGTTGCAAATGAAGGTGCAACACACCCTCTACAAAGGCACCCATGGATGAGACAATACAAACCCTTGTATGTCATGAACCCCATGCCAAGAAGTCTTACCCACATCCATTTCATATTCTTTACATGGGTTAGAGAGGGTCCACCCAGGAAACATCCCTTGACTTGAGGAATGATTCACCCAATAGGTCACTTGGTCAATCCTCCCATACCTCAACTTGGCAAATTAGATAGGGTCTTTGAGCACTTGTTTAATTTGTAAGGTAGCTTTGGTGTGCATACTTAGGTGTCTCTTTTATTGATTTGATTTACTCATCATGATGTGTTTGACTTTAGATCCTTGGAGGGTGCATTCATTATCTTTGCAAGACCTTACTTGGTGAACAACTTTGGAGGAACAAGCCTAACTTGGGCTTCCTTGGGGCATCAAGCGCATATGTTGGATACCATGGCCCGCACACTGGATGATGATGATATCCTTTGGAGGCATGAGAGACACCTTAGAGGACCTATCCTAGACCTTCATCACCCCAACGATTTGCCTTTGGAGGCTAGAGCGCTACATCCTAGGGCTTAACATTTTGTTGGGGCTAGGGTTTTGGTGGTGGTGGAGTTGACGATTTGCACTTGGCACTTTCTAAAGAGGATAAGTGTTAGCTTGATGGAGAAGACCCTAGCGCATGAGAAGGAGGCCTTTGGAGGCCCAACGTTTCATCTCCAATCTCAACGACTTGCTCCAAGTGTCAAAACATTGCCCTAAAGGGGTGACGTCATGTCTTTTTTCGGTTTTCTTATGTGCAAATTGAAAATTAAAGTTGAAAAGGGGAAAAGTGATCCAAAAAGATCTTTTAAAGACAATGGTTGAATTTTAAAAACATGAGTTCATTAACCATTTAGGAATTTGATGAAAGAGGAAGAATTAATGACGAAACATGGCAGCCATAATAGAATATACAAATCTATAAATAAGCATAAAGAAACAGCAAACCATAAACAACAAAGTTGATAACGGAGTTCAGCAATATCGCCTACGTCTCTGGGCCTTTGTCTCAATGGGTGAGGCTTTCTTAATTCTCTTCAAAGATTCAAATGTACATCATAAAAGTTCCAAATGGATTACAAACTGATCTGGATGTGTTCTGCTAGATCTCAAGAACCCATCAAAACTAACGACACTGAAAACGGATGAACGAAGCTCCCAGAAATGGCCCGCAAAGTTACTCTCCTAAATAGCTTCCCTTCATAAAAATGGCTTTGCCTTTACAATTCTTTAGCATTTTCCCATGCTAAACCCCCCCCTAAGGCTTCCAAGAAACTCTGGTTTATATAGGCTTGAATTTGGCAACAAACTCCCAACTTCCCCCCAAGATTTGGCCTCAAAAAGGGCCCAAGATCCTCCAAAAATGGACTAAATCTCCCAAAACTGGCTTAAAATCCATTAAATTTTTTATAATAAAGCTTAAAAATCCACTTTTAGGCTAATATAAGGCGCAACCCCCAATTCTCGGGCTCTTGGTCACCTGCGTGCCCTCCATGTGGCCAAGCGCCATGCACTAGCCCCTTATCTGCTGACCCTTGGTCATGTGTTGTGGTCATGTGTCATGGCCTTACCCTTTCCACGCGCTCATACTATTATAGCCCTGGTCCTTTAGCCTCTGGTTACGCGCCCTGATCGGCGGGATAGCATGGCCGACTAATGCTAACCCCACACATTCGCGCTATCAGTTGTGAGGTTCGAGTCATATGTTGCGGTTATATGGAATGTCAGTGCGTCGGGGCTGGGCTCCAATACAATCTGCGTGCCAAACAATATAACACAAGGGTCACATGTAATATGGTCATGTACATCGGGGGTTGGGGGTAGGCACCAGCCCTTTAATCCTCCCAACAAACAACCATTCAAGTTTAAATATAACATTTAAACATAGAGTAATAAGAACTACCATGGGTGGGCTGGTAACCCGGCCCTGCCAAGTCGCTCCCCCACGCCCGAAGGTCATGGGTTTGACTTTGATGAAGTCTTGGGGTGCCACGTGGCAAACCAAAACTGGGCCACGTGGCACATTTATATTCGCCCACTAACTGCCATGTGTCAACATCCAATTCGACCACATGTCTGCCTATGTGTCTGCCCAGTCAGCATCCAACATATCTACCACGTCATTGTATGGCCATATGTCCTATACAGTCATCTGCCACGTCAGCACTGTATGAACTGTATATTCATCACAAATTTTGTTTGTTTAGCAAAATGAACAGACCGCGATATCTTTCGCATACGGTGTCTGTTTGAGCCCGTTCAAGTTGCGTTGGGTTCGTATCAACAAGGCCTACGCACCCGTCCATTTTGAAGCGATTCTGAGCACTTTTATTTTTAGGCCTTCCTGGACCCATTTGGGTTTCAGGATCCATTTTGGATCACACCTCCCCACTAAGACCTTTTGGTCCTCCAAAAGGTTACAAAATTGACCTTACTGATTACATACTCATAAGGATAAAATAAAACACTAAGGATGATGATGATAGCCTTTGGAGGCTTGAGAGACACCTTAGAGGACCTTCCTAGACCTTCATCACCCCAACGATTTGCCTTTGGAGGCTAGAGCGCTACATCTTGGGGCTTGACGTTTTGTTAGGGATAGGGTTTTGGTGGTGTTGATGATTGACACTTGGCACTTTTTGAAGAGGATAAGCCTTAGATTGATGGAGAAGACCCTAGCGCATGAGAAGGAGGCCTTTGGAGGCCCAACGTTTCATCTCCAACCTCAAGGACTTGCTCCATGTGTCAAAACGTTGCCCTAAAGGGGTGACATCATGTCTTTTTAGGGTTTTCTTATGTGCAAATTGAGAATTAAAGTTGTAAAGGGGAAAAGTAAGGGAGGTTGGCCTCCCTACTTTGTGGTTTACCCTAAGTTAAGTGGACAAACACTTTTTAAGAGTTTTGTATAAATAAGAATAATTCCATTTCATTTTAAGATATAACTCTCCCATTGTGAGAAGGATACTTGGCTGAAAATTGCGCCCCTCTTGGGCATTCTCTCTCTCTCTCTCTCTCTCTCTCTCTCTCTCTCTCTCTCTCTCTCTCTCTCGTACAACTATTTTATGGTGTCTTGCTTTGGTATATTGTGGAGCTAGGGTGGTGCACCCCTCTTAGATGTTTTTTCTCTTGCTCTTGGATGGACATTTGCTTGGTAACTAGGGTTTGATCTTGCTTTTTTGTGGAATTGGTAAGGAAATTTCTGCATTTTCTTTGTATTTTCTACTGATTTCATTCGTAATGTTGTCTTAAACCCTTGGAGGAGTATAAGAGCATACACCCTCCACCAAGGTTCATCTTATTGCTAGTTGATAAGCCATTTATTGCAAGGTTGCTAGGAGGAATAAAAGGGCTTACACCCTCCTAGATTTACCTTTGTTAGGTTTTCATGCTCTAGGGAGTAAAAGGGATTACACCATTAGAGATTTTGTGAATCTAACTCATACATTCAAGACTCCATATACCAAATTATTTGCAAGGCACTAATCTGAAAATTGCATTGGACAAATAAAATATATGCATTGGAATGTGTGATTTTAAGATATTTTGAAATTGTTCAAATAGGAATCAATTCTATGCTTTACTAGCTTGCTTGAGCCACTAGGGCGTCCCCTTTAGCCAAGGATATCTTATTTCTATTATAACTTAAATATATATCCATTAGGGCTGCAGCAAATTTTTGTCAAACTTTCACTTTAACTCTCTTTTCAAACGTCAAAATTTGCTTGAAAACTGCCATAATAAACTACTAGTTGTTGTGTATCTTTTGGGTGGTTTACTTGTAATTTTTTATGGTTGGAATTTTCTATTGTAGCACATGTTTGMTACAGTCATAAGGTTGTTGTAATATCTCTTCAATAACTACATTTAATAKCCTTACATCGTTGTTAAAGTCTTGTCTTATCTCACTTGAGTTATACTAGTCATTGCTAGCTTATYTCTTGTACCTTTAACTAGACTTTTAGTGGCTTATTTAGCAGCTTTGATTATCAYTTATTTKCTGATTTATATCACTGTTTACTGCTGYTATATAAGACAATAAGTTTCACTTGCTTTTCCATTGGAATATTGGGCTTGTATACTCATCTTCTCTTGTGTCWTACGCAGGTACAACAATCTTCTGCAAGTACACTACTTCTTGGCAACCTTCCCTCATTGACAAGACTTCATCCCAATATTTCCATCTCTCCACAATTTGACCTATAGGGGCTTCATCTCTCATCTCCTCRTTTTCCATATCAATCCCCTTAGGGTCACCAGGATTCCCCCTTGTKGTGATTTTKATCRTCACTAAAGTCACGAGAATACCTATCTAAGGTGACAGTGRGTAGGTGTTCTCTTAGTTCTCACCATCTTCTCGATTGGGTCGGGGTTTTCCAAACCTAMAATTTGTGCGATAATAGTTTYTTCATAGGAAGGAGGAAGGCATGAAAGTAATACTCTTGGACCTTTAATGTTTTGTTTTTAGATAAATTGGGTGTTTGAAAGAATAAACATGAGCAAATGTTATGTCTAAGAAGATATAGAGTAAATTCTTGAATTTTTCTTAAGGGTTGAGATAACTAAACTTTGTCATAGTATAACACATTTGATATAATTTTAAAAGACTTCATTCTTATATCATTTGTTGGAGTATAGCCTGTGTAACAGCCCCACCATAATCCCCAGTTTAATTAATGCTTAACGTAGATATAATATTTGACTACGACCAAGTAATGTAATATGTGAATTGTATTTTCGAATGTTAATAATAAAATGTGATGCCAACTGCTAAGGGGACATCGACAAATATGGGCGTTGAATTAATCCACAAGAGAAGGGAGAGTCTAAGAGAATGTATTAGAGGGATCCAAGGGGGGATTACCCATGTATATTAATTCAACCTATTTTCCTAAATTTGCTATTGGTGTATGAACCTTCTAATTTCTGATTCAGTGTTCCCAAAGTCAATCATTTAATACATGTAAGAGGGTGTCTGTGAGTGGTCACATCCCATAGTTATTGGAAGCATGGGGGGATGAGCACAATCAACTCGGGGAAGTGTGTGATTCAAGGAAGCGAGCAAAGGGAGACAAAATTCATATGGGGAAACTACAACAATTTTACACATGGAGTTTTTGGGCATGAACAACAAGTAGAGAGCATGAAAGAGAGCTTGGAGTTGGAACATCCATGGAGAGAGTATTCAAAATCTTGTAGGAGTGTTTTGGAGTTGAAGATTGAATAGTCAAGTTTTCATGCATGAAGAGTGAACTCTTGTGTCAGTTGCACTGTAACATCATGTGTTTGTTGTTGTTTGTTGGTATTTTTTCCTAGCAACAAGTTCCCTTAAGCTCCCATATGAGAGATTCTTGGTTACATGTGCCAAAGAGATAGTGATAAGTGAATGGGATTCCCAAGGGACTGAGATCAATGAAGGGGAGCATTCCTTGGGTTGGGAAGGTCAAGAGGAAGAGAGTTGGTGGAAAAAAGAGATAACTCTAGGATAATTTCAATGGGTTGTGGGATTTCTAAGCTATGAGTGGACAGTGAGAGACCACCCTCTTTTGTGGATTACTAACCTCAACTCGAGGGTGACTTGCTATTGATATTTGGAACAATGTGTCTATGGTTGGGTGGAACGTCTGTCCCGAGCAGTTGGTTGCACAACTAATTTGAAAGATAAGTGGTTTATCTATTTTTTGTCTTGTATCTATGAGTTAAATTGTTGTTCATGAACTTCGTGTATTTGAGAAGAATTTATATGTTATGTTGGTTTATTAGATGCATTTCATGTCTATTTTAGCATGTTGTAGATGCATCTAATTTATGGTAAGAGACAACGGTTAAATGTGTATGTATATCGTAGTTGAAAGCTACAGGAAAGTGAATTAGTTGTAAAAACTTTGATTTTAAGAGTATTTTGCACTCTAATGTTCCTTAGTTGGGTTGGGGGACTTTACATTGTGGTATCATAGCATTTGGTTCAATCATTGGGCTTGTATGGGCTCGAACCAGTGCGAGTTTGAAAATTTTTGTCTGTGAGGGATTTGGTGAAAAATGGAGAAAAACAGAGTGAGAAAAATCTAAGTTTAAATTACTCGGGACTATCTAAGAGAGGTTCAATGGAGTATATATGTAGATTTGCAGAGTTAAATTCGACCTAGAAGGTCGATATTCAAGTTTTAATGGTCGTTGTAGTTTTCTACAAAGTTCAGTGAATGGACGACTAAGATTGCATCTGATCACGAGAATCATTTTAATAAATTTAAAAATTCATACAGTTGCAATCGTTTGAAAGGTTGAGTAAATAAATGGTTGAAACTCATTTCAACAGTTGGGAAAATGGATTAGATCGACGGTTTGTATTCATTTCGATCGTTGAGAGGTTGGAGCAGAAATGATGGTCGAGATCATCTTGAGTGACAGATCGAAGACCCAGATTCACCTGGGTTTTTGTTGAAATTTATAAGCATTGAAGTTCACCAAGAGAAATCATCGACGGTCAATGATCTAGTTGACGGAATTGGTGAAGAGTTTTGGGCGGCCAAAAAAAGAGTTTTGGTGAAGAGTTTTCCTTGCTTCATATTGGTGGTTAACATTGTGCCCTATGAAGTGGTCTTCCTTGGGGATGGGTTTGCTACTAGGAACTCCCTTGAAGAGACATCATACCATTCCCGGCCATACTTACCATTTTCCATCATTTTTCCCTCCATTTCCTTATCTATTGGGATTTTAGAGTGTATTGACCCAAGAAGAGGTTGTCCCTCATTATATGGGAAGAAGGGGTTGAAGGCCCAAAGAGATTGATGTTGGGTAAAATATAAAATCCTTGTATAAACCTTCCATATCCTTCACCCTGGGATCACCCAAGAAAGCAGTGAAAAGCTTATCTTTGAGTAAAGGGGACCCACAATATAATAAAAAATTTAAAAGGTTAGTTGAAGGATAGGAGGTATCATCACGAGTCGACCTATCACGTTCATGAATGTCTAGTGGTATGACACTACCATCATCTAGTCACCAAACCAAGGTAATGGCTCTTAGTTGCATGGTTCAGAGAAAGGGGGTCTCATCACGAGCCAACCTTCTCATTTCCACTAGGTATTTGTGGGTGACATTGCCATTATTTGGTCACCACGCGAGGGCAGTGACCTTCAACCTCTGCTTAAAATTATGAAAGAATAAAAGAATGGCTAATAATGGACTTGGAAAAAGTGCATTGCAGACAAAGATACCACACACCCTCTACAAAGGCACCCATGAATGAGACACTACAACCCCTTGTATGTCATGAGCCCTATGGACATTGAGTCTTGACCCCAACCACTTCATCCACTTTAGATGGCTTAGAGAGGGATCTCTTGGAAACTCTCCTTGACCTAGGGAAAGATCTACCCAATAGGACACCTCGTCAACCCTCCCATATTCAAGCTTTACAAGTCGCATAGTGTCTTTTAGCATTTAATTGTTTGATATAGTGATCTTCGATGCACATGCTTAGGTGGCTCATTTATTGATTAGATTCACTTATCATGATGTTATGACTTGAGATCCTTAGATGGAGTGCTTATTTGTCTTTGCGGGACCTATTTGGTGGACAATTTTGGGAGAACAAGCCTAACTTGGGCTTCCATAGGGCTACAAGGCCACAAGTTGGACTCCAAGTGCCTGCATGCTGGATGAGAAAGATTAGACTTGGAAGGCTTTGAAGATGACTTGGACGACATAACCTAGGCCCCACATGCCAAACGTTTTGCCTAAGAGAGTCCAAACGTCACTCCTAGAGGCATGACTCCACCTAGGGGGGTTAGGTATTGGTGGTTGCTATTGTACAATCTGTATTTGTTCAAAGCCCAAGGCAAGTGGGACAAAATTGGTGTAACATGGGGGTGACCTATCACTGTCACCTTAATAGGAAACCCCTTTCTATTTAGGAGTAAGATCAAACTACCCCAAGGGAGACGTCCCTAGCGACCTAAAGGGCTGGCGAAACGAAGCAAAGTCGTAAATATTACCCCCCACCCACTCACCGGACACTCAAGTCAAGTAGTATTGTTGAGTTTATGTCTTAAGAGATCAAGCAAATGCAAAAGTAAAGTGTACCTGCCCAGAATATATATATGGTAGTTTCAAGTACAAAAATCATATCAATGCTTCAATAGGCAATAAACTAATGAAATGTGTGCGAGCTTATATAAAAGTACATCAGTAAGTAAGTTTACAACAACACTAAGAAATATGTAACAACTGCAAAAATATTCTTTAGAAAATGCTTTAAAAGACAATAAAGATGTGGCATTTAGTATATAGAATGATAGTAACTTGTCAGAAACAAATTATGAAGTAATTAGCTAGCAATTAATGTTAAGTATGAAGAAAATTTGTTGCAGTTAGATGGTTGTAGCAGACAATTATAACAACAACAATCAAATTAGTTGTCTAGGATAAGATAGTGTTAGTTTTGGTTAGTGAAGGCTTGAGAGCTTAAAGTTTGAGTGTTTGTTTGATCAATCAACCAAAGAGAAGAGAGACTAGTACCTTTAAGGGGTTGTGGAGTAAAGAGTTCGACAACATTTACTTGGAGAAACAATGATTATTATACTTGTCTAAGTAAAAGGGAGGATCTTTAGAGGAGTATCACATTAAGTCCTCTAGGATCCAAAATTTAGGGACGTGAGCTAACTAGAGAGTACGCAGTTCTAGGCCCTAGCACCTTCCTCCTCCTTAGACTATTGAAATGTATTTAATGTAACAACAACTAGGCAATGGCTTTTAAAGTGCTAGCACTTTATGGCTTTAGAAGCATGTCTAGGTTAAACCACTTTAGTAAAGCCTAGCAAATGAAGAGCAAAGAAGTAGCACCTTAATTCCTTTACTTATAGGGTTTGTCAAGCAAGCAATTTCATAATCTTTAACATGAATAAGAAAATATACCATAACCATTCAAAATGAAATGACAATTGCAGATTTACTTCACCAAGAAAAATCAAGCAATTAAACACTAGATTTCCAAGTAACTTCACCAAAAAATGATCCAAGTTGCAAAATTTAGCCTCCAAAACAAGTGTCCCTCACAATTTCAGCCAATAAACCCTAGAAGGGTGCCAAGTTCAGTCCTCTCTCTCTCATGAGAGAGTTATGATGAAAATGAATGTCATTTTTGTGTATTTATACCAAAATCTGGCCTAAAATTAAATTTGTTTTAAAATACAGGACGACCTCAACAATTATGCCCTTAATTTACAAATTAAATAAATTAACATAAAACAACCCTAAATAAGGTGATGTTAGGTCTCCTCAAGGGGACGTTAGGCTGCAAGAACATGGAACTAGGCCTCCAAAGGCCTCAAATCTTTGTCCACACATGTTACCATCATCTTCAAGGAACCTTGTCATCCTGGACTAAAAGGATGACGTCTTAGCCTCCAAAGGGTGGTGTCCTAGTGCATGGAGGGAGAAATCCCCCCCCCTACCCAAACTGCCTCCAAAGGAAATGACCTTTCCTTGTATCACGCAATTTGGTCATCACTGTCATGCCCCAAGCTCTGGGCCTCAACATCCATCCCTGGGCTTCAAGCCCTCATGAAGGTCTGAACTGATCATCTCCTCATGAATACTTGTCCACCAAGAAAGGTCCTGCAAAGACAAATAGGTACACCCTCCAGGGGTCCATGAGTCACAAGTATCATACCAAGTAAATCAGATTCAATAATCAAACCACCCGAGCATGTGCATCAAACCCCTTTAAACCAAAGAAATGCTCAAAGATGTTATACAACTTACAAAATTTAGGTTTGGGAAGGGTCTCACGATGTCCTATTGGGTTAATCCCCCTTAAGTCCAGGGTGTTTCCTAGGTGGAGGATAATCCAAGTTATGTAAGTGTATGAAGTGGCATGGGGTATACCTTTGGACATGGGGTGCATGTGATAAGAGGGAAATGTAGAGTCTTACCTGTGGGCGCTTTTGTGGAGGGTGAGTTGCACCTTGTCATGAATGCAATTGTTTCCTATCCCATTCCTTGCCATTTATTATTTCTTAGCTTTCTTTCTTTTGTGCTACAAGGGAATAGTTGAGGGCCATTGTCCTAGCTTGGTGACCAGAGGTTACAGTGCCATCCATAAAAAAATTCATGGAAATGAGAAGGTCGGCTCATGATGAGAACCACTTTCTCCTAGATATGTAACCAAGAGCCACTATCCTAGCTTGGTGACCAGATAGGTAGTAATGTCACACCACTACATGTTCATGGTCATAATAGGTTGACTCGTGATGAGACCTATTATCCATAAATTAATACCTTGACTGTTCATGTTATCTTGTGGGTCCCCTTTTCTTACCGAGAATCTTTTCACTGCTTTCTCGGGGATCCCTGGGCTAAACATCTCGAAGGTTTCAAAATGGATTTTAACTATTGCCAGCTACTTTTACCCTCTCGGCCTTTAGTGTTGGTTGTGGAGCCTGATTATCTTCCTGATTCAGAGGTTCTTGCTTTCAGCCGTGTTTATACCCCATGAAGTATTTACACCCCAGAAGTATGTACACTCTTGCACGTGGGGGAGTGCAGAGGGGGGTACCCCCTCTACGAGGTCCGGGGGGGCTATCCCCCCAGCGAAGGTTCGGGGGCGAAGCCCCCGAAGGAAAAATTGCCTTGTAAATGTATATTGTAATTTCATTGTAAATCTGGACCATTCATTATAAGGTCGCAGATCTAATGGTAGAGATTATGTTAGGGTTTTTTGCCCTAGAAGGCAACCCTCTTTTATGAGGGAAATGTATTGCGGCTATGGTTGATTGTGAATATTGTATTATGAGATAGGAGACTGTGAGAGAAAGAAGAGGAAGTTACAGCGGGTTTGTTGTAGGTTGTATCCCTTCATATGCTGGATAATAATAAAGGAAGGACCTGGCAATTTCTCTGGTGGACCAAGCCCGCACTGGGTGAACCACGTAAATCTGTGTCTCTATTGTATTGTGTATCTTCTGTGTTATGTTTCGACATATGTTTTATTTTATTGCTCCACGGTCCTGTTTTTCTAACATTTAGCCCCTTCATCCCACGAGGTAAGGTACAACCCTTGTTAGTGTAGCCTATCCCAATGCCCAAAAGATGGGGAGATGGAAGGAATAAATATGTAAAATGGTAAGTATGGAGGGAACATACGATAACTCTTCAAAGATCCACCCGGTAGCAACCCATCCTAAAGGGAAATCAAATTCCCAGGGCATTGTATCACCCTCCCAGGTTTAAACCAGGCAAAGAGCATAATTTCCAAGAAAATGTCATGAAATGAAGAAGGATTCAATACAACATGTTCAAGTTCTTCCAATATTGGAGTGACACACACCATGATACCTGGACTCGTTACCTCATGGATCAAGACCCACTACTACTTTAGAACCAGACCATTGTGATGGACGTTATTGTTGGCGATATTTGGACTGTACTTGACGAAAAGAGGGGCCCTCGAGGGCTATGCTTAGGACATTTGACTCTCAACACTACATGTCTGGAACCTATGGGCCTCGAGACACAATATCCATAGGTATCCCTAGGCCAGGGGATAACAGTGGTGAGGTGACATACATTATCACTTGGACGTTTTGAAGGGGATTGAGCCTTCATCATGAAGGAAATTGTTGTATGCTTGACATGTGGCTTTGGGAACCCTCTCTACTCCTCTCCATCACCAACGACCTCCTCAAAATGCCGAAACATCCCTAAAGGGGTGACATCCTACTAAAATTAGGGTTTATCTGTGCAAAAGTGAAACTTTAAATGAATTGTTTAATATTACTTTGTTAAAGGGGGCAAGATTAGGGTTGTTGACCCCTAATCTTGTGGTTTACCCCTTCATTTATGGACAAATCACCTTAGTGACATTTTGTATAAATAAGAGATCACAATATCTCATTTGAGCATAAATCTCCCTCTTGTGAGAAGTATTGGTCTGAAATTTTCAGTACACTTGCAGTATTTTGCCTCTTGTGCTATGGAATAATGTTTTTTGGTTATGGTGTGATGATGATGATGGTGCGCTATCTCTAAGAGATCATTCTCTTTCTTTTGTGGAGGTTTACTTTGGCATATTAATGCTTTTTCTTGAATGGCATGGTCTCTTTACTTTGTTATTATAATTTATAATTCAAGATAAGGTTGTTTTGGAAAAGGCTAGATAGGGAGTATAAGGGCATACACCCCTATCCTAGTTTCCACCATAATTGTCAAGCTTTTAAAATTGTTTTGCAGGGGTTTAGTTGAGGAAGTAAGAGGATTTACACCCCTCATCTTCAAACCCTAGATAAGTTACTTGCATTGGGAAGTAAGAGGGTTTATAACCCCAAGGATTTAGTAACCCTAGCTCTTTCTTCTTGACCCCATTAACCCATAACTAAAGGCACTAATCTTGCATTGGAGAAATAAAATGTTGCATTGGGAAACATGATTTTTGGTCATTTTTACTTCTTGCAAAGTGGATTTTAATCCTTGTGCCTTGGGCACCTCATAGGAACTAGGGCGTCCCCATCAAGGGGATATTTCTTGCTGCTGTTATAAAATTACATCTTCAGCCATTAAGGATGCAGAAATCCCAACATTTGTTTGAATAACTCTCTTATCAACCATTGGATTTTGCTCAAAGTTTGCACACTTATTCTTCTTGATCTAGCGCACCTTTTGGCAAAGCTTGAGAGGTTTTCAATGGATGATTTTGTTGCTGTAATACATTGAATTTTACAGCCATAAGGATGATATAATTTGTTGTACACAAGTGTTTACAACATCCTTATCTTTTTATGCTAGAATATTGGTTTTTTATCTTGAGTTTAACTACTCATTAACTAGTCTTTCGCTTGTATCTTCTACTTGATCTCTAGAATCTATTAAGTTGCTTATAGTACCATATCATTGCTGATACATATTTTTATCTATTGCTGCAAATTAGGGAAAACAAGCTTAACTTGTTGATCCAATTAACATACATCATTGCAAAGTGGTTTTTCTTGTGTCTCGGGTAGGCATTTCACCATTTACGGGTTACTCAACATACTTGGAAACCCTTGGAACTTCCCAAGACTTCATTCCACATATTCCACTCCTCTTAGAATTGAACTTTAGGGCCTCCACTTCCATCTCTATCCATCTCCATCTCATTCCCCCTAGGGTGTACAAGATCTCCTCCCAAGAGTGACCTAGTCACCCTTGAAGTGCGAGACCTACATCGAGGTAACATTGTGTGTAGGATTCCCAAGTTGTAGCACTTTATTTTGTGGTTGGGTCAGGATTTTCCCAACCTACAACTTGCGCTATAACAGGTCCAAATTCATCGGGAGTTTAGTCGAAAATTTTCTAATTGTTGGAGTTGTCCAAAGGAAAACATCGACGACCGACAGTCGGGTCGGCCAGATTTGATCAAGTGTTTTCAATCGCCAACGGAAATTGTTGATGGTCGATGGGTCGATGGTCGGGCATTAATTGATTCAGCCAAATGTTTCGATCGAGCAAGAGAACCAATCGATGATCGGGCGTCAGCCAAAATGGTGAAGTGTTTTGATCGTCCAAGAGAAATGGTCGATGGTCGATGGAGAAAATAGGGTGATGATGTGTCATGCCACATCATCATCCACATGTCATGCCACGTTAGCATCCATGTGTCATGCCACATCATCCAATTTAATACCTCGAAATGACATGGCATGCCATGTTAACACTGAAGAAGTTGATGGTCAATAGTTGGGTCGACCGGTTTAACAAGGTGTTACAAGTGGTTTCCAAGAGAAATGACCAATGGTCGATGGGATGAAAATGTCTAATGGCCAAATTGCTAAGGATTTTCATTCGCCAATGAAAATCATCGACGGTCGATGGTCAGGTTGGTCTATTTATCATTGTGTTGCGAATCGGTTGTTAAGGGAATGGATCGATGGCCGATGGTTGGGTTGATAGGTTGGGAAAAGTGTTGTGCGTGCCCAAAGGAGAACATCAATCGTCGATGGTCAATAGAGTCAGTTCAATGACTCATATATCATCTGATTTGAAATTGATGACTCAGATTTAAAGGTTGTTATCACAACAAAACAATCAATTTTATATAAAATTTTCTGAATTTTTTCATATTTTTGAAGGTCATTAACTTGGAGGGCAATTTTGAGGGCCTAAACAATGTTTTGAGGAGTTTTAATTTTTGAGAATGTTATTGTCGTAAACACTACATATGATTTTGGTGGCTAAAATAAAAGAGCTCGAGGAGATCTTTCCAACACACTAATATGTTTGCAAAACAGAGCTTGTATGAGAAAGTTACAGCCAAAACAATAAGGGTTAAATTTTAATGCCATATTACTTTCAGAGGGCATAACTCCTTTCTCATAGGTCTGTTTGGGGCATAGGAGCAGTCTGTGGAAATATTATGAACCATAGAAAAAAATCATGTAGCTAGATTTAGGATATGGGTATGTAAAAATGTGCAAGAAGAAAAAATAAGATACATGTAGCATACATGGGTAAATTGAGTAAAACAATCAAAACTTATCTGGACCATAACTTTCAGTTGGGAGCTCGGATTTTGAGCAAATAAATAGTCACTAGAAAGGTCTTGAGGAGGAGAAAAGAGCTATCCACCCAGAATTTTGATTTTGCCAATATTTGTTTTTAAAATTAATAATGAGATTTTTATAACAGTAAAAGTGTGGAAATTACAACATGTAAATATCGTAACTTTTTCCTCATAACTGAAATTGAGGCATGGGTTCAACCGTTGGAAAGTTGTTGTTGTACTATGTTGTCATTGATGTCAAAGGGTTTATGTCAAGTATTGTCATAGTGATGTGCTTGTATTGATGTATTGGTTGTTGGATTATGTTGTCATAGATGTAATTGATGTCAAAGGGTCGATGTCAAGTGATGTTATAGTGATGTGTTGTCATTAATGTCAACGTTGATGTAAAAGGGAATTATATCATTGATGTCATGTCATGGTTGATAAGAAGTACCAAATGAATGAAATCAAAAGTGGTCCCCTTATGGCGCAAGCCCTCATCGTAAGACGCTCTTGGATAAATTTCTCAAAGTGGTCCCCTTATGGTGAAAGCCCTCACGGGAAGACGCTTTGTAAAGTCCAAATGGTTAAAAAGGTTGAGTAATACTAGTAGTATGGTTAAGGAACCCAATTTTTGGTTGAGGAATAATGTAATGAAGATCAGTGAATTTGCAAGAGAGACTATTCTAGATGGATAATTCTCGTCATGTCATTTCCAGTGATATGTGGAACGTCACATAACTCCTCACGGTTATAGAGTTATGTCCATGTGAAGTTTGATAACCCTCATGTGTGTCTAGAAGCCCCTAGATGGTCAAAGAAGTCAAATTATTCTAGAAGCTCCTAGAAGAAGTTGACCAATCATAGTGGTTACTCATGGATTAAGGGGTTGCAATAGGAAAACAATTAAAAATAAATTAGTTGCAACTAGAAGTGGAGAGTTTACTATTTGTGGAAAAGTGGTTGTATGTGGACAAATGATTAGAAGTGGGTTAGCCCAAGTTCAGAAAAATAAGGGATCTGAAGAATCTCCTTCTACAGAAGAAAATACCTCCAAGGAAGAAGGAGGGGATGTGTACTTGGCTTCTTCAAGCACACATGCAGATCACGAGGCATGGTTGGTTGACTATGGTGCATCCTTTCATGTGACTCTTCATAGGGAGTGGTTCTGCGAATATGAAAGGTATGATGGAGGTAAGGTTTTCTTAGGTGATGATTCGACAACTAGAATCATAGGACGAGGAAAAGTCAAGTTGAGGCTCATATATGGAAGGATTAGAACATTTCCTGGTGTTCTACACATCCCAGGTTTCGCCAGAAATTTAATTTCTGTAAGCAAAATGGACGATGCAAGGGTAAAAACAATATTTGAAAAGGAAACCTGCACGATGGTTCGAGGAGCAATGGTGTTGCTGAAGGGAGTTCAGTTTGGAACTCTGTATAAGATGCAAGGAAGCACTATTAGTGATGGGTGTAATAGTTCCATTGTTCCTGATATTGGATTTGAAGAAGAAAAAACTCCTACCAACTTTGGATAACAGGTTATGTTGTGGCATCAAAGACTGGGACATATTGGAGAGAAGGGTCTTCGACTACTACACGGTAAATGTATGGTTGAAGGTATGTCTAATTTCTCTCTGGATTTTGATTTCTGTGAACATTGTCTATATGGGAAGCAAAATCGGGTAAGATTCCCCTCTTATGCAACAAGGGCAGAAGGAATTTTACAACTAGTTCATAGTGATGTTTCTGGACTTGTGTCACCCCATCATTGGGAAAATCTGTGTACTACGTCTCATTTATCGATGACTTCTCGAGGAATACTTGGATATATTTCCTCAGGAAGAAATCTGAAGTGTTTGACAGGTTTAAAGATTTTAAGGCTCTTATTGAGAATCAAACAGAGAAAATAATTAAGGTGTTGAGGACAGATAATGGCAGATAGTTATGCGGGAATGAATTTGAAGAATTTTATAAGAAGTGCGGTATAGAAAAACAACAGACTACTCCATATACACCTCAACAGAATGGAGTTGTAGAAAGGATGAACAGGATGTTGATGGAAAAAGCAAGGTGCATGTTGTTGGCATGTTTTACAGGCAGTGTATGCTTGTCATTGATGGCAAGTACAGCAACGATGATGGCTTGAGTACAGGAAGGATGTGTCAGGCGGGCTCCAGAAGTCTTTTGGGAAGACGATGAAGAGCAAGCTCAACAAGATCAGAGTATGCAGCGATGGATCTCATTGAGATTTTTCGATGAACGTCAGATCTGAACTAGAGGTCCAATCGGCGTTGGATCCAGGAGAACCTGCATGCTCTTTAACGAGCAAGGTGACATGCGAAACCCCAAAAAATCCAAAACAAGCACCTCAACGAAGACTCCATTTCGGAGTTTCAGTTACCCGGAGATGGAGAAGTCAAGAGTCGAG
Organism: Picea engelmannii; assembly: GCA_009831015.1. NCBI lineage: Eukaryota > Viridiplantae > Streptophyta > Pinopsida > Pinales > Pinaceae > Picea > Picea engelmannii. The sequence continues at coordinate 30,181 of ML849445.1, forward strand.
ACTCTCCAACACAAGAGTCTCGAAGTCGCGAAATGTGAAACACCGAAATCGCGAAACAGGCGCATCGCTCGAAGTTTTAGCTACGGGAGTTTCGGATACCGGGAGATAGAGATGTCAGGACTCTCGTCATCAGTAGTCCCGAAGTGCCGAAATGCGAAATCCTGAAAACCCGAAACATGCACACCACTCAGAGTATTGAATACCAGGATTTCAGATACCGGGAGATAGAGATGTCAGGACTCTCGTCATCAGGAGTCCCGAAGTGCCGAAATGTGAAATCCTGAAAATCTGAAACAGGTGCACCACTCGGAGTATTGAATATCGGGATTTCAGATACCGGGAGATAGAGATGTCAGGACTCTCATCATCAGGAGTCCCGAAGTACAGAAATGCAAAATCCTGAAAACCCGAAACAGGCACACCACTCGGAGTATTGAATATCGGGATTTTGATTACCGAGAGATGGAGATGTTAGAGACTCTCATCAACAAGAGTGTCGAAATCGTGAAATGCGAAATGGCAAAATGATCTGAGCCGTTGGTTCGAGGAGATCGTGGACCATTGATCTGAATTCATTTCAAAGTATTGGATACCGGGATTTTGGATACCAGGAGATGGAAATGACAAAGACTCTCATCACAAAGAGTCCCGAAGTCGTGAAACCTGAAGTCGTGAAATGATAAAGAATCCATAACGGAGTTTCAGATACCAGGAGTAGGAGGAGTTAAGAGTGAAGACTCTTCATCACAGGAGTCCCGAAATCGCAAAACCCGAAGTCACAAAATGTCACAGACCACATACCGGAGGTTTAGATACCAAGAGTTGGAGATGTCAAGGTCTTTCACCACAGGAATACCGAAATGCTGATTCGTCAAAATGAAAAACACTGGAGTACCGAACCGTTGATCTGACTCCATTTCGAAGTTCTGGATACCGGGAGTTGAAGTGTCAAAACACTTCACCACCAAGAGTGCCGAAATGTCAAAACGCGATATTGCGAAATGCAGTTTCGACTAAGGCTGAGGTCAGAGTCGTTGGTCACATCAGCGAAAGATGGGGGAAGGAGTTAGTGAAGACAAGCTCATTTTCGGAGTTTCGGGGGTTGGGAAATGGAGAGTACTAAAATCCTCCACCACCGTGATCCCGAAATGATGAAGAGCGGAATGTCGGAATGAACGCAAGATTTAGAGAAGTTAATCCAACGGTGCATATGAAACTGAAGAAGATCGAAGGGCTACTGTAGCACTTCTCAGTGTAACTGCTAGAAACCATTGATGGTTTATGTCAGAGGACTTGAAGAGACTTCTGTGTGATTTCCAGAGGAACTGAAGGGTCACAAAGAATCTTCCAGTAGGAGAAAAGACTGTTCGTGGAGGATATTGGCAGTTGGAAGAACGTTGAAGCTGTTAACTACGACAGTGAGGTTGAGGTCGACTGCAACATAAGATGAAGAATCTCAACTGCCTGTGATGTGAAGGAATTTGATCATGACACCCAGTGATGATGGACAGATGGGCTTAATAAACAGAGAAGCTGAAGAGTTGCCATGATGATGAGGCAGAGCACTTGACATCCAGAGGATGGAGAACCATTGCATAAGGAGTATGCACAAGATGCACAGGGAGCATAGGAATGTGGAAAGAAGAAGAGATGGGTGTTGTCGCTATTGTGAGTGATGCATGTGTGAAGAAGGAGGTAGAGTGCAGCAGTTGAAAGGGACAAAAGACAAAAGGTGCATTGAATGGGAATGGTGCATAGAGCACAAAAGGCAGAGGAACAAAAAGGGCAATGGATGCGTGCAGGAAGACAGTGAGGCAGACAGAACAGCGAAATCTTGCAGAACAGTGATGAGACTGGTAAGTTGTTGTTGAACATTATATCACTGTAATAAATTTCAATAACACATATTCATAAATTAGGGTGGAAGGGAGGTGCTAGGGAGGACTGGTGTCCTCAAAGGTTCAAGTGGGTGCTTGAACACAGGGAGTTGTAGCTTCCTTCTAGTTAGTGCTAGAGAAACCAGGGAGTTGGTGCTTCCTTCTAGTGGGTGCTAGAGAAAACAGAGAGTTGGTGCTCTCAACAAGTTGCAGCTTGCAAAAATAGAGGTTGTAGCCTCACAATGAGTCGGTGCTCATATGTATGATAATGTAAAGAATGTAAATAATACTTATCATATAAAGAAGAAGAGGTTTTTACCCTTTATGGGTTTCCTTGGGAAATATTTGTCTCTGTGTATCTCATATATGTGACTGATGTCGAATGTCCCACTGCTTATTTACCTGCATTATTGTGATCATCATCGAGTGCCTTGTAAAGAATTTAAAAGAAACATAATTGTTTAAGCACAGTAACAACTGATTCACCCCCCCTCCCTCTCAGTTGTCCAACAATTGGTATCAGAGTCGGCCCCTTTTATCTAAAGGTAGATCCTAGAGCTTAAACATGTCAAGCCATGAAGGAAATTCAACCAATAAGGCTCCTCTGTTCACTGGAACAAAGTTTGCCTTCTGGAAAGTTAGAATGAGAACCTACATAATGGCTTTAGGTGCAGATGTTTGGGATGTGGTAGATACTGGTTATGTAAAGCCAGTTGTACTAGCTAATAAGGATGACAAACTAGAATTTAGCTTCAACGCTAAGGC
>ML849446.1:0-10911 GCA_009831015.1 Picea engelmannii
AACAGTTCTCCCTTTTTCACCTCTATGAGGACAATCTCTGAACATGTGATCTCCTTTACAACCCCAACATTCAATAGGTGGCTTCCTTGGCCTTTGACCCCCTATTTCAATCGTTCTGGGCTCTCTAGGAGTTTGTTGTCCCTGTGGATTATTTCTTAAGAATGGTGGCTTAGATCCCTTCTTCCTCTTATCCACCTTGAATTTATATTTTTCTTCCCTAGATTTTTGGAAAGTTAGCCTTGATTTTTGTTGATCATATAGGCATTTAGCTCTCCTTATGGTCTCCTCCAATGTCTTGGGATCATCATACTATATTTTTTCACTAATGAATGATGGAAATCCACTCAAATACCTTTGAATCTTAATTGTCTCATCCTTGATGAAAGAGACATACTTAAATAGTTCTAGAAACCTTCTTTCATATTCATTAATGGTCATACTCCCAAGCTTGATTTCAAATAACTTTTTCATTTTCTTGTCATAGTATCTCTTAGTCAATTATTTCTTCTCAAAATACTTCTTGAATTCCCTCCAAGTAACAATTTTGTCTTTAATGTGTTGCACATGCACAAGATGATCCCACCACATGGATGTCTTTCCCTTGAGTTGATAGATAGAAATTCTACCTTCTTCATGAGAGAATAATTATGCAATTTAAAATACTTTCTCATGCCCAACAACCATGTCTTTGCATCTTCATCCTTCTTGTTCTTACCATCAAATGTAGGAGGTTTGATTTTGTTCATTTCTCCTCATAGCTCATCCACCCCAGACCTCTTGTTCTTCCTGATAGGGGATGGAATTGAGCTACTGTGTGTTATTTTATTGGAATGCCTCGGGGAGTGGTGGTGATTCCTGCTAACACTTTTGGTTCTTTTTTTTCCATCAGGAGACCTATGACTTCCTAATTTGCTTGAGCCACTCTCCTTATCCAATTTATTTTCTATTATGTTCAATCTCTGCAATAACTTAATGTTGAATTCATCCTGCTGCTCCTTGGCTCTCATAAGCCTTTCATTATCCACTTTATGGCTTTGGACATCCTTCTGCAAATTTTTAATGGTCTCTGCCATATTCATGTTTTCATTCCTTTCATCTCCATGTCCATTGGAGTTTGTTCCTTCAATGCCCAAATGGACATCCATCCCTCTAATCTCATCATCCTGACTATACGTCCCCTGTGCCTCTTCCATTCCTCTAGACTCTATGTTGATCTTGATCTGATATAGTTTTTGTTAACTCTGGAAAAATGTGCAGCCAACAAAACTTTGCCAGGCTAATTGTTTCGACAATTTCATGCAAATATGAACCATTCTAGTTCAATAATAATATATTAGAATTATTTCTTCTGATTTACTAGAAAATTGAATTCCCCGATCAATTTTATGGGTGGATATTTATATTTTTCTTCCAGCACCTGCTCCCATTCTCAATTCTGAGTCTTGAGTAGAAAGTTATGGTTATTTGAAAATTGTCCATTAATTTTTCTGTTCATTTTTCAACTTGGCGCAACTCTGCGTTGTAATTATGCAATTTCTCACCTACTCCATAGTATTTTTCATATGATATCAATTATGGACACTTTGTCCAAGTTTTAGCTCTTTCTAGGTTCTTGGATGCTAGTTATAGGTTGTTGAAAGTCTAGGCCAATTTGTGGTTTTGGTCTGGAATGCTACAGGTGCCTTATTTTCCATATTAAATTTTTTTAACATACCCATAAATTTAATTGCGCTCTAGGAATATCTTATATGGATCAATATATTTCCATTGACTACTCCTACACCTCAATCTGATTCCGGAGCATAAAATTATGGCTCTTTGAAGTTAGTTGGGTCTTAAAATTTACCCTTCACTGTTTGTGTTGTAACTTTTTCATAAAAGCTCCATTTGAAGAACTATTTACACCATTAGAAATCTCTCTCTGAGAAAAAAAATTTCTCTTGATTTTTTCATTTCTAAAAACTCTCTTAAGTGCCTCAAAAACATGCTACAAAAAGATGACGTTCAAATGATATAAAACGTCGCAGAAAATCATTGGTTTTCTGTTGTTGTTCTCCCTCCGAACGACTTCACGCACACAAATTTCAACCCGTACACCCATATTTACCATGTGTAGAAACATCACAAGGTAAATCGTGCTTCATGCACCTACAACCACTGTGCATTCTTCTCTATCGCGCCAATAACTATGCACTATTTTTGTGTCGTGTGCCAATATCCACCGCACGCAGTTTTGGTTCTTACACTATTACCTATTGCGCACATTTTTTGTATCGCGCGTTGATATTCTGCATGCATTGTATTCTATACGCTACACCATGCCAAATTTTAGTATGTCTCCACTACTCACCAAAACTCTGCACACACCACTAACTAAACTATCGCGCGACAACATATACCCACATTGCGCATGCACCAAAAAAACACCTTTGCACTTTGTCAACACTACGCACACCACGCACATCATTATTATGTGTGTGAAGACCGCACAATGCTAAATTTATCACACACTCCTATACACCAACATTTTTCCACACGACGCCTCTATTTAGCGTGCACACCCGCACAGTAAAATTTTTTTGCACGGCACCAAAATTTAGCGTGCACACCTGCACACTAACATTTTTCCGTGCGACACCAAAATTTAGCACACACACCAGCACGCCAATTTCTTGCCGCACAGTGCCGAATTTTACCTATCACAATCTTTTCACTATGCATCATGAATTTTTAGTGTGCCCACCTGTGCACATTCATTTTTATGCGCATCCATTCCTCATGAATTCTGCTGCAAAAATTGGGGCTTTTGCTTAACTTTTTCCCCAATTTACCATAGACATTATGCAACTATGAAATTCATTCAATTTCACCCCAATAACACCAGTTCAACTTATGCAACAAAAAATCGTTGTGGGTTGACTTTTTTGGAATGAATTTACCCAAAATCAATTCACGAATTGAGAATTTAAATTGTAAAACTTGCTCCAACTATCATGACTTCACTGTAACTTCACATTTGACCATTTCCAGGTCTGAATTTGCTAGAACAGATATTAAAACAATAATATCTCGCCACTTGGTTGGATCTCTCAATTTTCCCCAAATTTAATCAACATAAATTGGGGCTTTTCCCAATTCCGCATCATTGCTTCTAAATTTTACCATGGACTTTCTAAAAAAAACTGAAATTTAGCCACTTCGAAATAGATTCTCTGTGAAATTTCATTTCAAATCAACTTGTTCAGCCCATCTAGGCTCAGCACTAAAACTGAAGCTCTGATACCATATTGTAATGTCCCCGACCATCCATGTTGGGCCATGCTATGCCAAAGAACTCTTTCGTTCTCTCTCCAGAACATACTGTAACATACCCAATATCCAACTGAGTTATGCCACATAAATTTTTCGAACTGCATGCAATTAAAATATATACACATAGAACTCTCACAGAAACATATATCTAAAACGTAAACATCTAAATACATATGTAAATGCATGAATTCACACTGAAATAACAGTAAACATATATGTAAATGACACGAAAATATCAATCCAGTTCAATGAGTGTGTAAATGACAATAAGCATGCTCATGCACACACTCATTGTAAATAAGCACGTAAATGACAATGCAGCATGTAAATTTATCACACAATTGGCACTTATCTTGGTAAAAATGTCACCAACTATGTACATACCTTCCACGAACCTCCCAGCCTTATACCACATTGTTCATCACTCTCAACAGTGAGTCACCCTCGAGCTGGGACTAAACTCCACCTAGGTAAAGGGATTCCTAACCAGGCTAAAGGCTCATAGACAAAAGGAAACACTCTGTCTCAGGTGCCAAATCAAACTAAAAACCTACAGTCCCTCATTCCCCACATTCCTATCCCACCCAGGAAGTGTGCCCCTTCTTTTCTCAACAGTCCTTCGGTCTCCCCACTTCCTTTCCGGGATTCAGCAACAGGCCAGACAGGAAGTCTCAGAGCACTGTAGATGCAATTTAGCACCTTCAAGAAATCAATTCCCAACAATTCTCTCACCCAGAGAATTTCTCACGGGCCTGACAACCCACCTCTTCAATATCCCATGGGCCTGACAACTCGATTCTTCAGTCCATCTCCCAAGCTAACCAGATACACCAACACAAAATGGCTATGGATACAAGTTCAAGTACAATCATGAAGATATGAAAGATAGTTCAATGAGTGTGTGCATGCTCATGGATGATTGACTGGATGACTGAATGATGGAAGGAAATGATGGGAATAATCATGGAAAATATGGGAAAATGAACTAAGTCCCAACAATATGTGTGCATGTCCCCAACTTGACACTTGTCATGTTGGGAGCTACTTTTTCATAATTGTCCCCAACTTTAGAACTTAGGATAAAATAATTATCCATACATTATGATTTAAGAAATATTAATATAATATTCCTTTTTGGTTTAAGCTCCCTATTTTTGCCCCTTTTCCTTAACTTTTAGGCCCCTCCCTTTCCCTAACTAGTGGAGTTTAGTACCCCATCTCTTTTATCATGGTCGGTCTGCGTGCAGTGATGTATTTATATTAATTATGAGACATATACAAAAATAGGCGCATTGGCCTTTAACATCTAGGCTCTCTAGCCTGATCAAAACATAAGCATCCTAGCTTATAATAACTAGCTCACCAGCCTATAATACACAACATATACACAAAAGGTTACCTGGCCTCAAAATCGCATTGCACGAGATATCCAAGAATGTGCACACTTCATCATTTTATTCCGTAGTACATGTGCACATTATGCCATGAAATGTGCATACCAAAAATGATATCAAACAATTCATCAGCTTAAGTACATTTTCATTTACATTACAATTGGGTTTGGCCTAGGGATATTACACCAGATCTCCAATTTGATCAGGTAAAGGCAGACTTCCACAAAAACCATTCAAGTAATTTTAATATTGAAATTCCCTCGTCTCTACCACTAATTAATGAATAATAACAAGAACATAACAAAAACGATATAGATTCTTTCAGAAATCCATACTCAACCATGAATGTCGGTGAAATGATAAAATCTAAAATTTTCGGAGAATTTGAAAAGTATGACTCCAACAAGGCTGCTATTGGATCCTCAAAACCATGGTCACAAAACCATTGATTGAGAAAAGATGATTTCCATTTCATAAATTCCCCTTTTCTAAGAAAGAGATGACCTCCATGTGCTTTCACGAGCATCTCTTGATAATCAAGAATGGCAGTTTCCTCTTCATAAACATGATCATATGATAATTGGATAGCAAGACTTGAATCATTCTGACTATGATCAACTAAAAAAATATATTTATCTATGCAATCATCCACCACTTCATGCTCAAACTGATTTTGAAAATGAACATAAGCACGATGTACATCCCGATCAGTAGAAAAATATGAAAACTTTGAAGAAATTGTCAAATGTTGTCGCAAATTTGATTCATACTTACATTCTTGATGCTCCAAATCTGAAATATACTCACAGTCTTGTTGTTCATGTGCATGCATATTTTCAAAGTATGTTTGATCTTGAATCAGCTTGCAAGCCCATATATTCTCCTCGACTTCCTCTTCATATTCAAACAACCTTCTTAAGTATGAATATTTTCTTTCTCTCAGAAGAAGGAAAAGCTCTGAATGTTGAGTCAATAAATAATACACCATGGCAACAGCCTCAGAAGGCCGTATCTCCAATGGCATGTTATGGTAAACTCTGCAAAACCCTCTGTTGAAGAAAACCATAGATTCTTCTTCCCCTCTCCTCAAAGCATTAAAATCAATGAGGTATTGATCCAGGGACTTGTTCTCACCCCAATACTTTAAAAAGATGTTTCATAGTGTGATCCATGAACCAATAGAATCAGCTACCAAACCCTTCAACCACACAACAACATCTCCAAACAAGGATTTGGAGAACAATATCATGGTAACATCTTCATGTACTATCTCAAACTTATCAACAAAGTTATCAAAGGATCTCAAATGCCTCTCAGCTGTAACATGATCCTTTCTAGAAAACCGGGGAAGATACTTGAAGAATTCAAGAGGATAAGGATGAATATGAGATGGAAGCCTTAAGGGTTTAAACATCTTATCTCTAATTCTAGTTTGGAAAACAGTGGGATGGAAGTGAGGTTCAATGGATTGATTGCAAATTCCAGTAGTGGTGGTAGAATATGGTACTATGATCAGAGGAGGTGGTGAATCGGTTGTATCATTCACATGGTTACAAGGTTGATCATGTTCAGGAAGGATTTGAATATAAAAATTGTTCTCATATGTTTCAAATGAAGGACTAGGGTTAACATCAACTATGTAAGAAGAATGCATATCTTCTTCTTTTAAAGAGGGATATATAATAGTGGGTTTATGTTCATTAGAATAAAAAAATCAAAGGATGATTCTCCTAACATATGAAGGAAAGGACAAGAAGGAACTGATAAAACATACTATGAGCTCTTGAAGGAAACTAACATATTGATACCTGGACTTTCTATGTCTTCCTCCCATTTTATTTTTGAGCTTGTTCCTTGGTGAAGTTTTGTAACTGATTTGAATCACCAACAAGTTCTTCAAATGTGTGGATACTCCATGGTGACAAAATGCAGTATTTTCTATCACCAATCCTTTCTCACCATCAAGAATGTTAGTGTACTAACCCGCACATAGGTAGAGCAATACATTCAGATGTAATAAAGGTCAATATTAATAAGGCCTTTCAATAAAATAGAATAAGGCGGATGTAAGAAGACCTAATAGAAGCTTCCACTTCTAGAAGGATCTTCCTCTAGATGCTTCTCTTGATAGACATATTTAGTATAAATAAGGTTCGAGGGTATGAAAACCCTAGCTTGGAGATTATTTCAATAGAGCATTGCTTGAATGGAGGTTGCCCCCTCGAAGAGGCCCGTGAACATTGCTTTCTGAATCAAAGTGTTATTTTTGTTGTTGTTCTTATATAATTTCTATGTTGTTATGGAGATTATGTTGGTTATATTACTGTTATTCTGTCATTTCTATCATTTTATTTATGTTATGCATACTTTTTATATTTGGTATATTACAAGTGGTATTAGAGAACATTCCTTGGCAAAAAATTGTGGGATTTTTTTTTCCAGGGTAGAGACGTATTCCGATGTCTTTAAGCCACAAAGATCTATCATTACGTGCATAAACTCACAGTTGAGGGATTCATACACGCAGGAAATACAAGTGGTTCTTATGTGCGCATCTTTTGGCCACCCTTGTAACCCCTGTTGGTACCCCTTCGAGTGGTAGCAAATCAGACAACACCTGTGTACAAAATCGGACTAGATTTCCTAAAGCCCTCTTTAGATAAACTGATCGGCCACTTGACTACTATAGTGCCACTGAGAACAACACTCAAGAAGATACTCTCTAGTACTTGGGTAGTCGGGTAGTACGACTAAGGGTACGATCTATCCTCTTTAGTTATTGCCCTGAGATATTGGGTCGATTACTATTGTTGGACCCTGCACGTATATCAGAGAGCTATAGCACAGGGCAAACCCTTATCTGTAGAACCCTTGAATACCTAACCCTTGGGGGATAGAAACATAAACAAATTAAAACAGACAAGATCTGTTGTCGCACAACTGTGTTCGGGTTGCCAAATCACTACACTTTTCTTATTGGTTAAGCATTTGGGGATTTCATCGCTATAGTATTCTTTAGACCAGAGTATAACTCTGTAGGTGTTTAAAAAAAAAAAATAGAAAAAAAAGTCTGGAAATGTTTTCACCATTATTTGAGACCTATTCCATTGGATTCATCTCTTCTCCCTTATCACATTCATCCATATCATTTTTCAGCCAAATTTTTGACCCCGCCCACCCCTTTTCAATTCACCCATCCTCAGGTCCCATACCCGTAGCTAAGACCTGGAAGCTCGCTTCAACACCTTGCAATATGGTCTCCTCAAGACCCAAAAAGAAGTGAAACAACTTAGTGCCACTGTTGCCTCCATCGATACATCCATCAATAAAACCATAAATACAACCATGCATTCCTCAATGGAGGAAGTCAAACAAGAACTGACCACCCATCTTGAATTTGTCTTTGCATCACTCTACACCAAACTGAAGATCCCTACAGATGGCCCTTTCTCTGACGCACCTCCAAATACTGAAGGTGAACATTCCTCCCATTCCCATACCTTTCAGCACCATCACTTTCAACATGACCTGCTCCTTCCACAGGTGGATGTGATCAAATTTGATGGCTCGGACCCCACTGGTTGGGTAACCCAAATGGAACATTATTTCTCTTTATATGGCATTACAGATGACTTGTCCAAACTCCGGTATGGTGTTCTCCATCTAGATCAAGAACGTTGGAAATGGTGGCAATGGAGAAAAAATTCTTGTAAAGGGTATATTGCTTGGACCCAATTTGTGACTGAGATTTATGAATGCTTTGACACTGACACCAACCATTTGGGCCATTTGAAAATGTTGAAACAATCAGGAGCAGTAGAAGACTTCATAGCTACCTTTTAGTGCCTGGATTTTCGAACAGAGGAAATGAATGATGCTTTCTTTCGAGAGTATTTTATCAGTGGCCTCAAGGATGAGATTTGGGCCCATGTCCTCATGGCTCAAACTTCGAGTTGGGTGGAGGCTACTAAAAAAGAAAAAGAAGCACAACAAGTTGTATCCTCTCAAAACCATAAACCCTCCTTTATCCCTCGCCCTAAACCCATAAATCCCACTACTCCCTCCACCCCATTAAAGATCCAAAAATTGACTAGGGTTGAAATGGTTGAATGCCAACTCAAAGGCCTTTGTTATAATTGTGATGACAAATATTTCTTGGGCCACAAGTGTAAGGAACAAAATATTTTTATGGCCATCTCTGAGGATATTTCAGAATAGAATGTTGAAACTCCCCTTATTTCTGAGTCACCTGAATTCACTTACATAACCCCTACCTCAGACCCTCATGAAGTGGAACCAATCATTTTCCTCAATGCTCTCACTGATTTCTCTGCCCCCCAAACCCTCAAGTTAATCGGTTACATCAAGCATCGGAAGGTCATCATTATGGTTGATAGTGGAAGCACCCATAATTTTATTCATCGTTGCATTGCCCAAGAAACTCATTGCTACATCCATGCCATCAACAATTTCCAAATCATGATTGCTAATGGTGGTTCCTTGAAATATGGAGGGCACTGTGAAAATGTGTGTCTCCAAATCAGTGACTACCACCTAAAATCCCATATGTTTGCTATCGACATAGGCGGTTGTGACATTGTGTTGGGTGTAGACTGGCTAAGGACTTTGGGTCCCATTCTCATGGATTTTAAGGAATTAATCATGCAATTCGACCAAGAAGGACACCAATATAAATTCCAAGGAATCACTACCGGTTCACCTGAGATCATTAGTTCCCATTGCATGGAAAAACGGCTCAAAAAAGGTCATTCTGGTGTCATTGCCCAACTCCATGCCATACAAGCAACAGAGACATCCCTGGTGCCGCAAGACCTCCAAGCCATCATTTCTAAACATCAAATGGTATTTTCCACTCCCCAAGGACTCCCTCATTCCCGACGTGTTCATGATCATTCCATTCCCCTTGTACCCAGAAGCCTTCCTCCCAATATTCGTCCGTATCGCTACCCCTTTTCACAAAAAAATGAAATTGAGAAAATGGTCCAAGAACTCCTTAATGAAAGTGTTATCTTCCCTATCACAAGCCCTTACTCTTCTCCTGTAGTCATGGTCCTGAAGAAAGAAGGTTCTTGGAGAATTTGTCCTGACTTCTCTGCCCTCAACAAACTGACCATTAAAGACAAATTTCTCATTCCTATCATTGATGACCTCTTGGATGAATTGAGTAGTGCCCAATTCTTTACTAAACTTGATCTTCGCTTGGGCTATCACCAGATACGTATGAAAGAGGAAGACATTCCCAAGACGGCCTTTCGAACTCATGAGGGCCACAATGAGTTTTTGGTCATGCCCTTTGGCTTGTGTAATGACCCCTCCACCTTCCAAAGCCTCATGAATCATGTCTTCCATCCCTTTCTCTGTCATTTTGTCTTAATTTTCTTTGATGATATCCTCATCTATAGAAAAACCTGGACAGACCATCTTACTCATGTGGATCGAGTTCTCCATCTACTCTCTCAGCACCAAATTTTCCTGAAACAATCTAAATGTGATTTTGGTGCCTCTGAAGTAGAATAATTGGGTCATCTGGTTGGCAAGGATGGTGTCAGGGTGGATCTGAAAAATATTGAAGCTATGCAAGACTGGACACACCCAAAGACTCTAAAAATCTTGCATGGATTTCTAGGCTTAACAGGATATTATCGCAAGTTTGTTAAGAATTATGGAAAGATTGCAAAACCTCTCACTGCTCTCCTAAAAAAGAACTCTTTCACTTGGACTGCAGCCACTGCTCAAGCTTTCCAAACCTTGAAGATGGCCATGTGCACCACTTCGGTTCTGGCCCTTCCTGATTTCACAAAGACCTTTGTGTTGGAATGTGATGCCTCAGGGAAAGGAATCGGTGTTGTCCTTATGTGAGAGGGTCGACCTTTGGCCTTCACCAACAAGCAACTATCTGAAAGGAATCTGGGCAAACCCATATATGAAAAGGAAATGTTGGATATTCTGCATGTCATTGATCTGTGGCACCCTTATCTCTTGGGGAAATGTTTCCAAATTAAGATAGACCATCAAAGCCTCAAGTACTTTATGAGATCATTTACAAGAAATGAAAAGACAATGTGGTGGAAGATGCACTCTCCCAAAAATATGAAGAAGAAGGATCCCTTTTTTCTCTTTCCTTCATTGTACCAGATTGGCTCCAAGCTATTCGCCAGGAATGGCTACAAGATCCCAAAAGTTC
>ML849446.1:21330-43802 GCA_009831015.1 Picea engelmannii
TTTTCCATCTCACCGCAACCTAGATATGGTCCTACTAGTGTTGCCATTAAATATGGTTATCACTAGTATCAACAACCTAACTGACAACTACCATTCTTGGCTACTTCAGATATTCCAGATCTACTATGTTTGAAAAATGATCCCATCTTGCATGCCCTATTCTGGCCTGCCATCCCTACCAAATTACCATCTGACATACAAAAATTTGACAATAAACCTAGGGAATATCCTAACAATCATGTTATGAATTTCAATTTCTGGTGTTCTTCCAACTCTTTGATGTATGATTCCATTCATCTTAGATTTTTTCATAGAACACATACAGTTGCGGAAGTGAAATGGTACATTGAACTATCACATAAATCCTTTGCGAACTTTGATTCTCTTTCCATGGATTTCGTGATGCATTTTCAGTTTCCTATACAATACGATACTGATACATATTGTTTGAAATCACTCTGACAATCCTCTTCCACCAACATATCTGATCATATTAATGAGTGGATATGGCAGAGACGATTGATTAAAGATCCCATTCCAGACCAACTCCTCACGGATTGGCTTACAAAGTCTCTCTTTCCTCCCATCACCTACGATATTTCTATGGGATACGTTATTACTGAGGATCAGGCTATCAGTCATGCGTAGTATTTGGACTTTGTTTACTCCCAGTCTGACACACTTTGCGATCTAATCCCTAATGCTCCTCATCTATCGAATGATCCATCCAGACCTGCTCCAGAACCCAATTTCTCTCCAAACACCAACACTACTTCTTATCCTTCTCAAACCTCTATGGTGAATGCGGTGCAATCCATTTCATCTCAGCAACTAGGAGGTAAAAGTAAAAACAAGGGTAAATCCAAGAAACTTTCTAACACACAGGATAATCCTAAGACTGTTGATGCTCAACAGAAAAAGAATCCTAAATATCCTTGTATGATTTATGAGGAAAACCATTACACAAAATACTTCCCTCGTCATGAGGCTATCACTAAACATCTGAAGAGTACCTCCCAACCAGTTCAACAACAACATCTGGTTGTGCAAAATCCTGCCTCTCTGCAAGGGGGAAACCCATGTCATTCCCACCATGGGGATGCTTCCACAAGTGCCTCTTAGGTGTACATCTTTAAGATGGTTAATGTCACAACTCGTGAAAATACCTATGACACTTGTACAAGTGATCATCCTAAAGGAATCATCATTTATCAACCCTCCAATTCCATGCCTCCTCCATATTCCAATCCTCTTTAGATTGAGAAGTTGATTTCTGACATGGCATTGTGCCCTCCCAAGACTGTAATTTGAAAATTGACATTTAATCCTAATTCCCGCACTACCCAAAACTACAACATCGTTTAAGATTTGGTGCAAGAACCTTGTGGAATGTCAACCCTCTAAGTTCTACAACATCGTCCAAGTCAACATAGAACATGACAAACCACCGAGTTGACATTCTTTGGGCTTGTAAAACTATGCATATAAGGACCTATATAGGACTGAAACCCTCATTCCTCAGGTTTGTTAAACATATGGTGAAGGAATCATCCAAAGTATGAGTTGTACTGAGCATCTGTTACCTTCTTCAATCTCGTTAAAAAAGAAAGAGGTACTCACCTATCTATATGGGGGAAAAAATTGAAGGAAGTGGGTCAATTTTTTTGGAATCCTTTATGGAAGCTATTGTCTCCCATGAACATGAAACATATTTTCATCTCGTCTCACAGTTTGTAAAGAATTTAAAATCAATGGTTTTTCATGTTCTATGTTGGCTTGGACGATGTTCATACAAATTCAACATAGAACATGAAACAACACCGAGTTTACAAGTCATAACAATTCCATGTGTCATCATACTTTTTCATCCAATTAAAGAGAGCTCTTATTAATGTAAAATTATGTTCTTGGTACTCGTCAACTCAATGCTGCCAAGTCAGTTGTCATGCCTCATCATGTTCAAGGGAAGTTTCAATTCAAACCAACCATTTGCAGTATTATTGGTTTCCATTTCCTTTGTCAGTCCATACTCATTCAATCCACCATCTTACATCACTTTCCTATGTCAGTTTTGTGTCAATGATGGGGGATACATCAAGGCCCTCTAACAAGTATTTTCTTGTCGACTTCAACACATCATCCGAGAAATAGAATTAGAAACTAGTTATATGTTGGGACCTACAATCTTCAATGGAAGGCCTCCTTAGTTTCGATGGTGGGTTTACATCAATGACACTTAATCGATCGATTCCATGAATGTTTGACCTCAACTCATTTATTATCATTCGTTGGAATTTGCTTGGGTACCTTGGGATTCATTGGCATCATTGGTGATTTCCCTCACACTTTTTAATGGTTTACATCAATGTCTGGTAATCAAGTGGTTTGTACCATGTTCGACATCAAATCATCTATTCACATGGCTATATTCATACTACATCAAGATCAGGACGAAGACCTTGGGTTGGGAACTCAATTTGTTATGTTATTTTCCCAGGCTGTGATGGAGATCATTTGAGCATGATGATATATATACTATCACATCACTACTACATATGGGCAGATTTTTCCATGAAACTTTTCCACGTTTCTTACATTCGTCGAAAAATATGTAGTAAGTTAAGCATTTTTTCATTTTTTTATATTGGCCACAATTATCGTCACTATTTCCATGAAAGTTCGTCGCTATAGCGACGACTATTGACCACTTAAAATCCTATGTCATTGCTAATAAGGATCTTCATTGTTTGAATGAAAATTGTTACCAAACCATTCCTTAACACAACCATTACATGTGGTGTATAAGTGTTGTCTTTAGATTTTTTTAGGAATAAATCATCTAAGCCTAATAAAAACAATCAAGAACATCTATTCTAATCTTGATGAATAAACCATTCATTCAACAATTATGTTATATAATTATTCATTGTCCTACTTTTAAATCAATATTCCATCTACATTTTAGGTCTTGGATTTTCCATGTGAATGCAACACATATAAACTTATAATATGATGAACATGAATATATTACATTCACATAATTGTTTGCAGTTCTCATGAAAATTCATTAATGAATAAGGAAGACATTAGTGGCATTAGTTTTTCCATGATATTGCTATGAGGATGACCCTTACTCCACAAAGGAATAGAGACCTTCTATGGATTTTGAAATTGTTGATGTTTATGACATTTATATATGTTGGACAAAGATCCAATGGTGGTTACTCATAATATAATATGCATGTTTCACATTAATAATTACCTATATAAAAAAAGTTTGGGACCTAGACCTTTCTTGAGTAATACTTGGGACCAGGACCTTGTCCACCTAAGAAAAGTAAATTTAGTTTATCATTTTTTCTCTCTAGGATAAATTATTGCAATAGTGTCAATGTTCGCTAGAATTGATCATTGCAACAATGTCTTTGTTGTTATATAGGATCAAGAATTGGAATAGTGTCTTCTTTTGTTATATAGGATAGATTATTTCAATAATGTCATTGTTGTTGGTTTGGATAAATCTCCAAAGAACACAATATTAGGCAATAACTAACTTAGTTATTATCTATCAAAATAGTTTTGTTATTGTTAACCAACCTAGAATATTTATATTTAGATCCTAGGATTTATCAAGTGTCAAGAGGGATCAAATCCCTTGACACACAAAACTTTACCCAGGTTTTTTCACTCTAAAAGATGTTTTCATATCAAATTATTTGATCCCTCTCAATGATTGATAGATTCTGGGTTAATATGCATCTAGGCTAGTTTATAATGTGAATCAACCCCAACTTCACATGTTTTTTTTTTGTTTTTTAACTATTATATTTGATCGATGTACATTGAATTCAACGTTATATTACATGACACATATCCTCCATATTGAACTGTAAAATATTTATCTATGATAAAATAAGTTTAAATACATGCATATTTATACTTATAGCTAGAATGGATAATTACTATTCTTTGGGTTGTCAATGGGGCCTTGCTAGATCGATGAAATTTGGGCATTTTTAATGTCTCCACTAGGATGTAATTACCCTAAGTGTATCATTTTTCCCTTTTGGACTAGCACAACTCTAAGGGGAATGTTTGAATAAGGAATTGCATAATGGTTTTTAAGTCACAAAAATTCCATACCCCATTAAGTGTGACATGGTCTTCCACCTATTGATAGGTGATAGATCCAAAATTAGGAGGGGTTCTTTATGGAAAGAAAATAATGAAAAGGAGAAGCTAATAATGAATATACATGGTTTCCATATCATGTTAATATACATTTCTCCATTTCTGATATGTGAGTGAGAGTTGATCAAACTAGTCCATTAAGAGTTGATCAAGCGTGAGGAGACAACTAGGGTACACACACTTCCAAGAGACTAGGGCATGCACATTGCGAGGATATAGAGAGAGAATGCACGCTGCAAGGAGATAGAGAGGGCACACAAACTGCGAGGAGATAGAGAGAGAATGCACACTGCTAGGAGACGGAGAGGGAATACACACTGCAAGTAGACTAGGGAATGCATGCTACAAGGAGACTAGGGCACGCACGTTGTGAGGAGACAAAGAGAGCATGCACACTGCGAGGAGACAGAGAGGGGATGCATGCTGCAAGGAGACTAGGGCACACACGCTACAATGAGACATGAGAAGGAATGAGATAGATAAGGAAGGGAATTGGGAGAGAGATCACATGAGAAAGGTTACAAAGGAGAGAGAGAGATCACGGAGGGCGCTGGCTAGAAGAGAGAGCTTGAGGGAAGGGTTAGGAAGGAGACACATCTCACAAAGGGAATTGAGAGAGAGATCTTAAGGGAATAGAGATATAGTACAATGGTGAGTTGTTGAATTTTTAACATTTACATATGAAAATCCCTAAAAATGTTGACATGTAATTTTAGGGAATAAAAATGCTAGTGGATCCATATGTACAAAAAAATCCCCTCATGGGGTTCCTATAAATCTGATTCTCTAACTGATATTTTCAACTAAATTTATGTATTATGGATCCTATAACAAAAATGCATGATATATTAACAATGTAGATTTTCCTTTGAATTTCCACTTAGGTTATATATTATGTTAAACATTAAACCATGTGTTATGAAAATTGCAGTAGGCTATCTTGTAGAGATCTACCAATGAATTGAACCATTCAACTAGCTTAGGATTAGATTCCCTCTACATTTCTAGATACTCGAGAGTGACCATCATACAAACACATGTTCGCAAAGAAAACCCAAATATAAATTGTCAAGCACCATAGTTGGTAGATCATTGTTTGCATATTTTATTTTTACATACTATTGTTGTGCGTGGTGGAGAGTGGGTGAAAATATATTTCTTGACCCTCACTTTAAATGTAATGTCCACTTTATGCAACAAAAAAAACAATATGTTGAGTTTTTAAATATAAGAACACTAGATGATCCTATAGAAAATAAACATGATAAAATTATGTTTTAAGTCCTTCCTCGTCCTCCACAACTAACCGAACACCTCTCCCAAAGTCCAAGTCTCATTAGCGAACATGTTCCTTTCCTTGAAAATATTCTCGTAAGAGATAGAAGGAAAAAATGTATATAGACCCCATACCTCATTAAATAGTGGTTCTAAGTAAAATTCCTTAAAAGAAATTCTTCCTCATCCATTTTATTACTAGTAGAAAGTCTCCAGAGACCTATAAGTGGGCTACTCCATGTTCCAAAGCCAAAGTAAATACAAGTTTTAAAGAGATGAGTTCTGAGAAGTTATTGGAACCATTTCCCATTCCAAATTTAAAATTTATACAATGAGAGTTTGATAGGTGACTTACCCCTCATGTTCCTCCCCCTCCATCAAAACAATCTCAAGGCATACTCTTTTCAATATGTTTTTCCACTATTTATCTTGGGATGTCAATTGCCTTGCTTTGAGTTAAAGATATGATGATATTTAAACCTTGAATGACATATTGAAAAGGAAGAGTATCCCTATCCTAAGAATTTTTTGCATTCTTATCCAACCATATTCCCCAAGTTATAATTAAAGGGAGAGCTATTGAGTTATTTGTGGTAGCATTTCTGCACCAATTCTTGAGGTCCTCCTTAATGGAATCTCCTAACCAAAAATTTCCCAAACCCGTCATACCCTCAACTTTCAGACAAACATATTTAGCAAAGGATCAATACATAATTAAATGGTAATTTGTTTCCTCACTTGCCTTGCATAAGCCACACCATCCAAGACCAAATGTGTTCCTTTTCTTGAGGATATCCCAAGGGAGTAATTGTTTTTTATAGGGGAAATAAGCAACTAGTCGGGCATGCACTCATGTGACACATGGTTGTGTTATCCGACTACTAACACTATAGCCCCAGGCATGAATACTTGGCCCCTCACACGACATAGAAGGCTAGTCAAGTGTTTGAAACTAGTGACTTCACATAACAATGTTCCTTAATGATACACTCCATCACCGATTGTTCTACACCCTGGGGGATCCTAGGTGAGTACTTTATTATTTAGTAAATTCCACATAAAAAATTGTGACTTAGATAGGAATTTCAACCACCATACCCTTTTCCATCACCATTGTGAAGGAGATTCATTCCCTCATGCAAGATCTCCACAAAAGGGGACAACAATATCTCCACAAAAGGGACAACGAGATCTTCACAAAAAGGGACAACAAGATCTTCAAAATAAGGGACATCAAGATCTCCACAAAAAGGGACAGCAAGATC
Organism: Picea engelmannii; assembly: GCA_009831015.1. Lineage (NCBI taxonomy): Eukaryota > Viridiplantae > Streptophyta > Pinopsida > Pinales > Pinaceae > Picea > Picea engelmannii. The sequence goes on from ML849446.1 coordinate 28,062, forward strand.
TTAAAAAAAAGGGACAACAAGATCTCCACAAAATGGGACAGCAAGATATTCAAAAGAAGGGACAGCAAGATCTTCAAAAGAAGGGACATCAAGATCACCAAAAAAGGGGACAACAAGATCTCCACAAAAGGGACAACAAGATCTTCACAAGAAGGGACAACAATATCTCCACAAAAGGGACAACAATATATTCAAAAGAAGGGACAACAAGATCTCCACAAGAAGGGGACAACAATATCTCCACAAAAGGGACAACAAGATCTTCAAAAGAAGGGAAAACAAGATCTCCACAAAAAGAGAAAACAAGATCTTAGAAAAAAAGGGACAACAAGATCTCCACAAGAAGGGATAGCAAGATCTTCAAAACAAGGGACAACAAGATCTCCACAAAAGGGGACAACAAGATCTCCAAAAAAGGGACAACAAGATCTTTACAAAAAGGGACAGCAATATCTCCACAAAAGGGACAACAACATATCCACAAAATGGACAACAAGATCTTCAAAATAAGGGACAACAATATCTCCACAAAAAGGGGACAACAATATCTCCACAAAAGGGACAACAAGATCTTCAAAAGAAGGGATAGCAAGATCTCCACAAAAAGGGACAACAAGATCTTTGAAAAAAAGGGACAACAAGATCTCCACAAAAGGGACAACAAGATCTTCAAAAGAAGGGACAACAAGATCTCCACAAAAGGGGACAACAAGATCTCCACAAAAGGGAGAACAAGATATTCACAAAAAGGGACAACAATATATCCACAAAAGGGACAACAAGATCTTCAAAAGAAGGGACATCAAGATCTCCACAAAAAGGGGAAAACAAGATCTCCACAAAAGGGACACCAAGATCTTCAAAAGAAGGGATATCAAGATATCCACAAATAGGGACAGTAAGATCTTCAAAAAAAAAGGGACAACAAGATCTCCACAAAAAGGGACAACAAGATCTTTAAAAACTGAGATAGCTAACTCTCCATATCAAACAACAAAACCCTCTATAACAAAATTCCATAGAAAACCCTCCATAACTACAGTCCATAGGAAACCCTCCATAACTATAGTCCATAGAAAACCCTCCATAACTGAAAAGAAGGTAGTACTGAATAAACACCCCAACATAGGGGACAACAAGAGGAGAACACCCACTGGATCATTAGCAATAAGATAAACATCCATAGGATCTTGAACAGAGGTAACAACAATTAATAGAAGAGGTTGCGACACCTATTCCTTTTGATCAATGGCCCTCAAAAACTATTTTGTCAACCAATAAGAGAGCTTGTGAAACCTTCCCTCATGTCTATGGCTCTCTTAAGCAGAATGCAATCTAATGGAGAGGATAAGCAATAGATCAGGGGGTTCGACCCTCATCTCCAGCAAACAAGAATTTCCAGAAGTAGCTCCCAGCCAAACGGTGTCTAAGAAAAATACTTCAGATCTGAGAAGATAGTCCAAAGAGGAGGCTGCACCATCACCAAGGGAGAGCAACTGAGATAGCCACAACAAATAGGAGAGAGAGGGTCAAGTGAGTGTAATATAATGCTAGGGGGTAGGGTCTTATTTATAGTTAGGGAGAGGGGTTAGGGAAATTAAAAATTATAATTAAATATTGACATTTAATTGATATAAATATTAATTAATTTGTCAATTAATATTAATATTAATTATAAAAACCCTAAGCACATATAAAACCATAATAACATAACATAGAACCCTAATCACATGAAGTAAAACCCCAATCACATAAAACAAGAGGGAAATTAAAACAACAAGGGGTTACCTTTTAAGACAAAGTCAAGGGGGGTCCATAATGGAAAAACATGTCCACATGAGTCTCATGATGACCTATAAACCTTATCATCACTGCATAAGAGGGTACATCAACAATGTGGCCATTTCCATCTTTATAGGAACTTCTAGGTCTCATGGACCATCCCGGGAGAGAGGAAGAGGATCACACATCAACACATCTTGGTATTACACCAAGATCTACCTGGTCAAAGACTAGGTTTCCCTAGAACACGTCTGGGGGGCCTAGAACACATCTAGGGTCTTATCCACCAAGGTACAAGACCAAGGATCAACCCATGCATTAAGCAAGGGTTACTTTAAAGAATGTCTCTTGCAACTACATAAATTTCAACACTACGTGAGCCCATAAATCCTAGAGGTACAAATGGGTGTCATAAGAAGAGTGAAGACAATCAAGTTAGGAAGAAAGAAATTTCATAAAAGCTACCTTATTATAACAAGCCAATTAGGAAGTATTGAACAATGTGTCAATAATTAGGAAACCCTTGTTGAACTCTTAAAGTTCTTCAAGAGCATGTTTTGACATATCCATTGTTTGAAAGAAAATAAGAAGTAAATGAAGGTATAACACAAGTTCTGATAAGGATAAGTATGGAATTGATTTTGGATTCAAGAATTTCCTAGATTGTAAGATTTTTCATTCAAACTTGCTTAGAAGAGGAAGTTCAACGATTGGGTTCCTTTGAGGGTCACCAAGAACCTTTTTCATCTTAAATTCTTCCATGGTTTTCAAAAATATTACAATATAGGCCATTCTATAAAAGAGAAGACTCACACCCCAAAGCATACCAAGATAAAAATAATGGGATTCCAAGTATGATATGAATCAAGTAAACAAGGACCCCAATAAGTTTCTTACATACAATAGAATCAAGTATATTCTCCAAGTAAAACATGGGTTCCCTAAATATTTGCTCGCTAACTTATCTTCTCATTTTTTCGAGTGTTGGTACCACAAACTTATATTCACACGATAACTTATGTTCTTGTTTTAATGAGTGCAGGTACCACCAAATAGGTATCTGTCRGATCTATCTTCCTCGAGTGATTATCAAGATATACTCAGAGAGGTTGAAAKTGAGATGTGTTGTACTAGATCTACTGGTTCTTGATCAAGTATATCTAAAAAGGTAAGAAAAATATTTCATATACGCATGCAATTTTTTATTGCCAATGGAGGGTCATGTAATTATGATTTTAAGAGCATAGGTGACATTGAGTTTCCCTTGAGTTATAGACATCTAGTGCAACGATGGGTACCTAAGGAGCTACCTGAAGTGGACACAAATTTATTCATCAGTGGGAGGATGTATCACATTGCTCCTTCATCCTTACATGGATTGGGGTTATTTTCCATGGATGGCATAAAGGTCGGATATGGAACTATAACTGTAACTAAATTGACTATAACTAAATTAATACAATCATTGGTTGATGTTGGTCTGATATATGTGAAGTATGCGAAGATACAAAGTTGCTGCAAATTATATACAACTAGTAGATAACAATCAAAATAAAGGGGAGACTATGTATATTGATGGAAGTCCAAAAGMTTTTGGAAACATTGYGGGCTTTATAAATAGTACRCTACCAATGGAAACCACTAAGCAACCGAATTTCATATTTGAGGGACGTGAAGGAAATTGTATATTTGTATGTGCAACAAAAGCAAYAGTTCTGGGTGAAGAGTTGTTGATTGATTACAACTTAAATCGAATAGATGGATGGGGTGCAKCTATGGGGGTAAATGTATTACATACCATTCAACTCAACCTTTGATCAATCATTGTTATAATTTATCGCTGCAATATTTCAATTTTTTACTGCATGTATTTCATTTTTCATTATTTATTTTCTGATATTACTGCAATATTTCATTTTTTTAATGTTACAATTACTTTCATAACTTTTGTTGATTAATTTATTGTGTCAACATCTATCCAGGGTGATCATGGAAAATCACATGCTACATCTATCTAGGGTGATCTTGGAAAGGCACCCGTTGTGCCTCAGTAGGTAAATGCTAAATATAGTAACAACTTATGACTACAACAACTAAATTTCTAAAATTTCATTATTTATTTTCTAATATTATTGCAATATTTCATTTTTTTAATGTTATAGGTGAATTTCATAACTTTTTTTGATTGATTTATTGTGTCAGCATATGTCCAAGGTGACCATGGAAAATCACACGCTACATCTTTCCAGGGTGACCGTGGAAAGGCACCCGCTATGCCTCAGCAGGTAAATGTTAAATATAGTAACAAATTATGACTACAATAACTAAATTTCTCAAATGTTAAAGTTCATATCATTAATTTTATTCAATAATGTATTGTGACATGGTCACCATGGGAAGTCACCCACTCATAGTAGATCAGAGTAGGGTGATCGTGGGAAGTCACCGACTGCACAACAACATCAGGTAACTATTAGTGCTTGATAATAACTAAATTTGATTACAATATCTAAAATTTTTTGATGTTAAAATTATTTTAATTTAATTTATTGTTTGATGCTTTTAGTCCAGTACAGTCGATTTGGACGATGATGATATTGAGGACGAAATATTTTATTCCACTGACCCAATAGAAACTGTCATGAAGGCCTTGAAGAAGGTGTTATCACATTAATTTGGGGGGGTGCTTTCCTAAGAAATGGACCCCTTTGGCGAAAAAAATGGCAAGAAATGGTTTAAAACCCACTTATCCTAAGTCTTGTGTGCACAGGCGTGTCACGCTAAGAAGCACATAGATCTAGGTGACTGAGATTCACAGTCCAAGATCTATGGTGAAAGAGCCATATCACACCCTCCTTGACGTTATTCCTTTAATGATAGGGGGGGTCCGAGTTGGTGGTTTTAAAATTTGGACCCCCCACTAATGTGTCACCCTCTCCTTAACTTAGACCCCCTACCTAAAACCTCTTACTGTTGCTTACCCCCTCTGAGTAGACCACTTACCACCATATCTTACTGCTCTTGCCTCCCGCTGACACCTATCTCCCACTCTGTCTCTCACCTCTACCCATCACATCGCCCGCTCTCCCTCCTCGTCTCATTATGGTACACTTGTCCTCCACTCACTGTTAGACCTTGTCTCCTTATCACTCCCACCTACCATCTCCTGCCAAGTGTTCTACCACTCACCTCCTCCTAAGTATATGGTCCCCATCCCGTTTACTACCACCACCTTTCCTCTTCCCCCACATCCTCACCTCATGCCACTTCATTGTTGTCCTATCCCAATGCATCACCCACTTTTTCTGCCATGCTTATTTTCTCGGTCACCTTCCATTTTCCACGTCTGTCCACATGGGCACCTTTTGTCTCACCTCCACGTCATTGGCACCATCGTCCCCACCATATCCTCATCCACGTTCACCATATAGGTCCCCTTGTAGCAGTTCAACAAAGAAACAAACATCCAAGGGAAGGCCGCCACATCCTACAAATGCATAGTTGACTTGGGCCTCCCCGATCCCGAGGAAATAGTTATTAAAGAAGTTGGTGGTGGTTGGAAATTGTTTCCACCATTAATGGAAATTCTGGAAAGGGACTGTCAGCTGGTGAACTCACTTGCAGGCCCATTATGGAACACGATTGCGTCTGACTGAACTTCAGGAATAGCCAGAGACTGCATGCACAGTCTGCCAGGAGGCATGCAGATGCAATGTCTTTAATGTAATAGTTTGAATTTGTTGATGTGGTTCCGTTTTGAGTATTTAAGAGTCGTTCTCAATTTCAGTTAGTGTCGATGGTATAACTGATCTCTTGATTGTAAATTTTTAATAAAGCCTCTGGTTCTCTGGTTATGTCATGTATATGATATTTCTCATTTAATGCAAGTCAGTTTCCCCTTTCATTTCTTTGCTTCTAATTCTGAAAACTTGGGCATGGATGATCCAGTTGGGTGTTGTGATTGTAGTATAGTGTAGGTTTGACTATATCTATTATTGCAATGTTTTTCAGTTTCTTGAAGTTTTCATATCTAAGAGGATCTTGCATATGAGACTTTTCCTCCATAGGCTACTAGAAGACCAGATGTCCAGAGAAGACTTTCATGTTTTCCTCATGTTTCTTTTGTCTACTCACCACTATACAAACTTACTAGATTAAATTAGATCAAGTCCTCACTTGTCTATGGATGCCACCCCAATTTTCTAAGTTAAAGTGATATAATCTTGAGACTATGTCCATTAGACCACCCTTTAAACTATTTTACTATGACATACAAACTGATGGGTATCAGGCTTACCTCTGACGCAATCTAGAGGTGACTTCTGGTGCTAACATTTTTGGCACCGTTGTCGAGGATGAAGTTGAATATTTTCCCTGGGATTGAACGATAAAGATTACTGGTTCTAAAGGTGCAGTAGAACCCAATATATCAATATTACAACTATGCACCCGACAACTTCACTGTGGTGACTCCATTGATGCAGATCTATTGGCGACTCCACTGTTTTAGCTGTGGCTTCCAGAGGTAGACACACGAGGTCTACTTCGTAGCTGCCCCTAGCAACACCTAAAGTTGACCCAGAGAAAATTATTAGAAAGGGAAAGGCCCTTTGAGAAGGAGATTTTGCAGCTGAACCAGGTATTTATGATGATTTTCATGATCCTTCTCTAGAAGCTCCTATTTATGCTCCTCGTTCCCATATTATACCTTATGTTGGAGTTTCCAGAACTTTAAATTTTGGGAGTGTTCCTGTCGAGTTTTCCCCTCATGGTCTGGGATTAGAGGGAGAAATCCTTGTCACTCCCTGAAGTTGTACCATGGTCTAGACCCAGGACCTCAAAATATTTTCCAACCCCGGGCTTTACTACCCCTCCTCCTATTATTGCTTCTACTACAGAAAGGGAAACCCATGTTCCCTCAAATCCTGTGGCCTTTTCTCCAAATCCTCTATTGTTTCCTTTTCCTCCCGAAATATCAGTTCTATTCTCCCCTGTTCGAACCCCATCTCCTCCTCATTCTCCTCCGACTATCATCCCTATGGTAGTTCTAATCCTCCTAGAAATAGAATGGATGCTATAGTAGCTGCTAGATATGCCCCTCTCGTCTTACCTCAATCTATTAATTCCCTACCAGCTAATGGCTACCTTAAGAAGCTACCTTATTTCACTGGGGAGGGAGATGTTACTACATAGGAGCACCTTGCATTCTTCTACAATTATGATGATAACTATATCATAGTATATGAATATGTATGTATGAGGGTTTTTGTCCACTATCTTGATGGAGAAGCTAGAAAATGGTTCAGATCTCTCACTCCTCGATCCATTGATGGGATTGAGGCTTTAGATGATATATTCTTGAGATAGTGGGGGGATAAAAAGGACTTCATGTACTATATCACCAATTTTGGGTCCCTAAAGAGAAAAGAGGGAGAGTCTGTCTCTGACTTCTCCAAAAGATTCAACAAAATGTACAATAAGAACCCTGCTGAGATAAAGCCTACATAATCCTCTACCAAAATTACCTATGCTAGTGATTTTGACCCTGACTTCTACCTCCTTTTAAGAGAGAGAAGAGCTACTTCCTTGGCTCATATGCAAGATGCATCCCTAGAAGTATAGTATAACATATTGGCAATGGACCAACTCAGGAATAAGGATGATAGAGACAGAGCAAGAGGAAGATTTGAAGCCTCAACCTCCAGTTCTTCTACCCTACCCCCTCAAATGGATGAAGTAACCAAGTTACTAAAATCACTCTCAGAAAGAATGGAAAGGTTGGAATTGGAGGGAAAGAAGACATACAAAAGTCCCCAAAATATTGATAATAGAGTCAACTTCAAGAGTTTGAATAACAATGCTCCTTAGATTATGCAGAGGGAGCCTTGGAATAGAGACAGGGATGATCATAAAATCTAGAACCCTCTTCATAATAACCCTGTCACAGATAACAGTGGAGAGGAAGAGGACAAAGACCCAAAAATTCACTATCTTGAAGATTCATCCCTTTATCCTCACTTAACTCAGTCAGCATATGAGGAGTCTCTCATGGACATTCAATTAAATGAATTAAGTAAGGGGGATAAGACATGTGATAACCCAAATATATACAATCTCAAGTCCAAGAATAAATGAGTAAATCATGATGTTCTTGAGCAACCAACCATGACATAAAAACTTACCAATGATGTAGCAAGTAGCAGTAAAGAGAGAAAAGCTCAAAATTCCTCACTAGTAACCAAAGGTCCCATCCCAGAGGTAAGACAAATTATGAATCCCCCCTCCTATTTTAAATTTGATCATGAAATTCAAAAGATTAGGATTCCAGTCCCCCTTTCAGAGCTGGTTAAACATGAAGATTTTAAGAAATCCCTGACTAAGATTTTGCTTCCTGAACCTTTGCTCCCCCCCCAGACTCCATCAATTTGCAAGATGAGAATCCAACATTCGTCCTAGGTCCTATGGTAGAAGATAGAGATGATTCATCCCCCCCCCCTTCTACACATCCCTGGACATACATGATAAGGTGCTGCATAATTGTTTAATGGATTCAGGGGCCTCTCATAATCTCATGCCCAAAACTGTCATGGAAGAACTAGGACTAGAAATCACAAAATAGTACCATGACTTGTATTCTTTTGATTCAAGGAGAGTGCAATGTCTTGGGGTGATCAAACATCTGGTTGTGACATTGTTCCAATTTCCCATGAAAAGTATGGTCATGGACATCATGGTGGATGATGTTCCCCCCAAATTTGGCATGCTATTGTCAAGATTTTGGATCAGACGGCTTGGGGGAACCTTACATATGGAACTCACATTTTCTACCATCCCAGTCTTTGGGGGGAAACATAGAATACTATACAGATAAGCTCATCTGGCCTACATCATTAGTTATGAGGCAGACCCCACCAATCATCCTATATTTTCCCTTGATGTTGATTTATGATCTAGATTATTGCAGCCTACTGATGCCCCTGAGCCTTCTCCTGACATCTGAAATCCCATTATTGTCTGTGAATATTCTTCTCTAATTACCTCTGTTTGGAAAATGTTCTTTGATGGAGCCTCCTCTAGAGAAAGTGTTGGCGCCAAAGTAGTTCTCATTTCCCCTGCTCAGGAAACCATATCTCTATCATACAAACTAGAGTTTGAAACTACAAATAATATGGCAGAATACAAAGCTCTCGTTTTGGGATTGAGGGTTGCAAAGGACATGGGTATTTAAAATATATCAGTGTTTGGCGATGTTGAGTTAGTTGTCCAACAGATCATACACACTTATCAGGTCAAACGCCCCTGGCTCAGAAGTTAAAAAAATGAAGTATGGGATCTCATCGACAATTTTTTCTCAGCTTTCAACATTTCATTTATTCCAAGGGAAAATAATGTCATGGCTGATTCTCTGGCTTTCTCGGTAAGAAATTTCAAAGTCCCCTAGACACCTAAGATCAGGTATAATATAGAAGTGAAATATAGACCCTCTATACCTAACAATGTCAAGCATTGGAAGGTATTTGAGGATGATCTTGAGATCAAGAGGTTCCTGCAAACTGTTGATGAATTTTCTGCATTAAACATAGACTGGGATCCCGATTCTCAAATTCGCCCACATGTTGATGTCTTTTAAAGAAAATTGCTAGTCATCATATTGTGCAGTTACCGAGCAATCACATTCTGAAGGGACTAGCTCCTTTGGAAAGATTATTTGACCAAATTGATGTGGCGGTAAAGGGTAAAGTTTCAAATGATGATGTTGATGTGGTTGAGTGAAATATTGGCATTGAGGACAATCCTAAGTTTGTCAAGTTGTCAAGCAGCTTGAAAAGAAAGCAGAGGGGTGAGTATGTTGAGCTATTAAAGGAGTATGCTGATGTGTTTTTCTGGACCTATGAAGACCTCAAAACATATGAATCCAACGTTATTGAGCATAAGATTCCATTGAAAGAGGAGGCCAAGCCATTTAGGCAGAAATTAAGACAAACAAATCTTGTGTTGTTACCTATCATAGAGAGAGAGGTAAAGAAGCTGCTAGACTCCCAGATCATTGTCCCTTTGAGATATTCAAAATGGGTGGCCAATCTGGTTCCATTGAGGAAAAATAATGGAGAAATCAGACTTTGCATCGATTTCAGGAACCTGAAAAGGAGCTCAAAGATGGACAACTACCCCCTGCCAAATATGGAACACATATTGTAGAGGGTAACAGGTGCATCCAGGATTTCCATGATTGACGGTTTTTCTAGCTACAATCAAATCTGCATCCTGCGTGAAGACAGAGAAAAGACAGCCTTCACGACTCCTTGGGGTACATTCATGTATGCCAAAATTACCTTTGGATTGATGAACACAGGAGCGAACTTTTAGCAAGCCATGGATATCGCCTTCATTAGACAAAAAGATAAATTTGTAGTCATCTACCTGGATGACATCACAGTCTTCACCAGATCTGATAAAGAACACTACTGCCATTTGAGAAAGGTCTTCTTAAAATGAAGAAGGTTTGGTCTCTCCTTAAATCCCAAGAAATCATTGTTTTCCATGAAGGAAGGGAAGTTATTGGGGCACATAGTATTAGTTGAGGGAGTCAAGATTGATCCCAACAGGGTAGCATCTATTCAAACTTTGTCACTTCCCAGATCCAGGAAGGAAGTTCAATCTTTCTTGGGCAAAATTAATTTTCTGAGAAGGTTTGTTTCAAACTTTGCTGAATTGGTGAAGCATATCATAGCCATGCTTAGGAAGGGTAATGAAGCAAAATGAACTGTTGAGCCTAGGGAATCATTTGACTAAATTAAAAAGGCATTAAATAAAGCACCTGTGTTAATCAGTCCCAATTATTCTAAGGATTTTCTGATTTTTTCCTTTTCTTCTTTTGATATAGTGGCATTTGTTTTATTGCAGAAGAATATTGAAGGGCTAGAACAACCTATTTCCTTTTTCAGCGGGGCATTAAGATATGTATAAATCAGATATGACATCATGGAGAAGTGGGCCTATGCCTTGGTGAAATATCTTAAAGCTTTCAGAGTCTATATTCCACATTCAAGATTATTTCTCATGTTCCTTCAACTTCTGAAGGACATTCTTATTCAACTTTACATAGACGGGAGAAGGAGCAAATGGATTTCCAAAATCCTTGAATTCAACCTGGAAATAAAACCCACCAAATTAATTAAAGGAGAAGGTTTAGCCAATTTGTTGGTCGAATCTAATTGTAAAGCTTTGGGGGTTAACTTCACCAACACTTTCTCAGAAAATCAGCAAGTTGAGTTGACTGACAAAAATCCACAGGATCACCTTCCACTGGTAGGATGTACCTGGTACAAAGACATTATATATTTTCTACAAGAGTTGCGACCTCTAGATGGAATGGGGAAGAGAAAAGAAAGAGATTTAAAGCTCAAAGCCATTAGGTATTGTCTTATTGACTAGGTCTTGTATCAGAAAGACCCTCTAGGAGTTATTCTGGGATGTTTAGACCCACAAGAGGCCCAAAAAATTATGTTTGAATTCCATGGTAGCCTATGTGGAGGAAATCACTTCTGGAGGACCACGGCCTATAAACTTATTAGGGTTGGATATTACTGGCCCACTTTATTCACTGATGTCCATGCAAAAATTAGGGCTTGTATTAAATGTCAGAAATTCTCTGGAAAGCAGCAGCTCAAGTCCCAACCATTGAAGCCTCTAGTAGCCTCAGGACCCTTTTAGTAGTGGGGCCTAGACTTTATTGGATAAATTCATCCCTCTTCAAGTGGTCAGCACAGGTGGATATTAACTGCCCACCAAATGGATAGAAGCTATCCCCACAAGGAGTGATTCTCATAAAGTGATCATTGTTTTTTTGGAGGATATTATCGTAAGGTTTGGTTGTCCGAACAGAATCATCACTGATAGTGTTTCATCCTTCAATTATGAGCCATTGATCAAATTTTGTGAGAAGTTTGGGATTTCATTAATCCACTCCACCCCCTATTATCCCCAAGGTAATGGACTAGAAGAGTCTTATAACAAAATCCTCATTAAAATTATTAAAAGACTGCTAGAGGACAATAAGAAGGCCTAGGATTCAAATCTGAAATTTTCTCTGTGGGATGATTGAGTGAAAACCAAGAGTTCCCTAGGCATCTCCCCTTTCCAACTTGTATATGGGACAAAAATTTTTTTTCCTTCTCAGATGGTGCTACCTGTAGCGAAATTCTTTTAGGATTATCAAGGAGAGCCTAACAATATGATCAGAAGAATTCATCAACTAGTAGAAGCCCAACAGACTAGAGAGAAGGTGATGGACATAGCTCATGAGCATTAGAAGTGGATCAAGCAAGCCTTTGACAGAAAGGCGAGAAAAGAAGATTTCTAGCTAGGAGATCTAGTACTTAAATGGGATGCACCCAGAAAAGACAAGGGAAATCATGGTAAATTTGAAGCCCTCTAGATTGGGCCCCTCAAAGTTTTTGAGATAATTTCGAATAATACCTACAGGTTGCAGAATTTAGATGGTGATGAAGTTTTTGGTGGCCCTATAAATGGGCATTTCCATAAGAAGTTATTTATTTAATCCATAAGTGGCTCCCATGTATTTGTAAATATTGTTTTTCTTTTGTTTTCAGTTTTATAAGTGACTCCATAACCCAACAACAAGTCACTAAAACTGTAGAAGAGTTCTTGGCATATCACAGGGAGAAAGCCATCCCCCATGGAGCCTAATGTTATAACATTAATTTGGGGGGGTATTTTCCTAAAAAATGGAGCCCTTTGGAGAAACAATGGCAAGAAATGGGTTAAAAACCCACTTATCCTAAGTCTTGTGAGCGCAGACGCATCACGCTAAGTGGTGCATAGATATGGGTAGCTGAGATTCACATGCCCAGATCTATGATGCAAGATCCATATTGAACCCCCTCCCCCCCAACATTCTGCCTTTAACGAGAGGGGGGGGGTCCAAGTTGGTGGTTTTAAAATGCGGCGCCCCCACTAACATGTCACCCTCTCCTTAAATCAAACCCCCCTGCCTAAAACCTCTTACCGCCACCTACCCCCTGCGAGTAGACTTCTTACCACTATGAATTGCCACTCCCACCTCTCACTAACACCTGTCTCCCACTCCGTCTCTCACCTCTACCCATCACATCGCTCACTCTCCCTCCTTGTCTCATGTACACCTTTCCTCCACTCACCATCAGACCATGTCTCCTTATCACTCCCGCCTACCATCTCCTGCTAGGTGTTCTACCACTCACCTCCTCCTAGGTAGATGGTCCCCATCCCATATACTATCACAACCTTTCCTATTCCCCCACATCCTCACCTCATGTCACTTCATCGTTTTCCTGTCCCAGCGCAACACCCACATTTTCCGCCACCCTTATTTTTTTGGTCACCTTCCATATGCCACGTCTGTCCACATGGACACCTCTCATCTCACCTCCACATCAATGGAGCCATCATCCCCGCCATATCCTCATCCATGTCCACCATCTAGGTCCCCTTGTAGAAGTTCAACGAAGCAACAAATACTCAAGGGAAGGCTGCCACGTTCTACAAATGCAGAGCTGACTTGGGCCTCCTTGATCCCAAGGAAGCAATTATTAAAGCAGTTGCTGGTGCTTGGAAAATTTTTCCACCATTAATGGAAAGTCTGAAAAGGGATTGTCAATGGGTCAAATCACTTTCAAGCCCATTCTAGAATGCAATTGCATCTGACTGAACTTCACGACTAGCCAGAGAGTGCATGCGCAGTTTGCCAAGAGGCATGAAGATGTAACATCTTTAATGTAATAGTTTGAAATTGTTGTTGTGGTTTCATTTTGAGTATCTAAGAGTCGTTCTCAATTTCAGTTAGTGTTGATGGTAGAGTTGAGATTCTGATTGTAAAGTTTTTGTAAAGCCTCTGGTTCTCTGGTTATGTCATGTATCTGAGATTTCTCGTTTAAGGCAAGTCAGTTTCCCCTTTCATTTCTTTGCTTATGATTATAAAAACGCAGGTATGGATGATCCAGTCAGGTGTTGTGATTGTAGTATAGTGTAGGTTTGACTATATCTATTGTTGCAATGTTTTCAGTTTCTTGAAGCTTTCAAATCCAAGAGGATCTTGCATATGAGACTTTTCCTCCACAAGTTGTTGGAAGACCGGATATCCATAGCAGACTTTCATGATTTCCTCATGTTTCTTCTATCTACTCACCACTATACAAACTTACTGGCTTAAATTAGATCAAGACCTCACTTGTCTATGCATGCCAACCCAGTTTTTGAGTTGAAGCAATATAATCTTGAGACTGTGTCCATTAGACACCCTTTAAACTATTTTATTGTGACATAAAAACTGATGGGTATCAAGATTACCTCTGACGCAATCCAGAGGTGAATTATGGTGCTAACAAAAGGAAAACATAAAATATCTAGCTTTGTTTCACAAAAGACCCCTGACATAGGAGGATAGGGAAAGAATTGCAGAGCTACAAAATCCAATAACTAATTTTGGGGTAAGTGGCATCTTCACATATTTTTATTAGCTATGACAATTTCATATATATATTTAAGTTTTATATTTTCTATATGATCTGATAAAGAAAATTTTTCCATTTGTAGGATTTTTTAAACCCCGTGCCCCAGGAACCTGCTGATCTTGCAACTTCTATAGGTAGCAGTGATGGTCCAATGCAACAAAAAATTCGACAAAGAAAAGTATAAATGAGGCTTTTTGACCCTCCTGAGGTTCCCCTCGAATCCATTGATGAGCACACTAATATTGATCAGCATGACACATTGGAGCATGATGAGTCGGAGCCTGGGAATCCACATGACTCCAGAGATGAACATATTGTAGATGGAAAGGAATCTATTCATGGAGAAGCACAAATTAAAAGCACCAGATCACTATATCTCACGTTTTTGGTGGATGACACATGTGTTCTGATCAAGATTCATAAGATTGTAGGTATTTTTTATTAATTGATTCATTTTTATCATGAAATTGAAATGGACATTTGTTGAGATTATTATAAATTAATGGATAACACGTTTCTGCAGGAAACAATGCTTTCTATAGAAAATTGAATGACAAAGAATTGGATTTGTTTGGCCCCACCATTCGAACACGGTGGAATACCTAAGATAGCAAAAATAAATATGAATTGATAGGCCACATGATAAAATTGTTCGGCAATACGTTCAACAAGAAAGTGGTTACAAAGTCATCCAACGAGAATTTAAAATATACCAGGGCGCAATATAGAGATAAATTGCAATTATACCTCAAGCATGAGCACCCTCCCATGGTTCCAGAGAAAGTGTGTAAGGCCCTGATAGAGGATGCAAAGGAGACCTTGCTTAAAAAACAAGGAATACATACACAACCTAGTAAAGTAAGGTACACCATGTTAGCGATATTTCTTGCTAAGGGGGTCAGAAATCAAATGAATGGGTTAAAACCCACTTGTCCAAGTTTTTGGGCGACATAACGCCCGTGGTAAACAGTGAGCGAGATCGGGCGGTCAATATGAGCGCGCTCGGATCAACGGCGCACAGCAAATTCCAGGCCCCCCTTCCCTTCCGACCTTTAAGCAGTGGGGGGGGGTCCGGAATCAGGGGCGCATCTCTCCAACGGCTCAGATAAGCGCGCCCGGATCAACGGCGATAAAGGTCATTCCGGACCCCCCCTGTCTTTCTCCCTTTAAGCAGTGGGGGGGGGTCCGGAATTATTGATGCAGCTCCCAGCGGCCACGATCGTCGCGCCCGGATCAACGGCGCTCGTGCGGCCACGCTCTCCTCAGCTGCCCTGTGTTTAGCCATGGTGGACCCTCCTCCCATAACTTCGCTCACCCTCTACCCACTGTCCCTTATTACCACGTGTCGCTTATCCACTCCTCCTCTCTGGCCCACATAGCCCCCTTTCTGTCATCGCTCTCGCCCCTGTCCACTTCTTCCACGTGCCCCCTCAATGCCTTCACTCCC
>ML849447.1:13717-25920 GCA_009831015.1 Picea engelmannii
CAAATATTCATATAAATATAAATGAAGAAGTATTTATTAGGATGAAATATATATATAAATGAACATTCCTCCTAAGAGGAGGTAAATTGTTTTTGGTTGGTTGATTACAACTTGACTTAACATTTCATAGTTAAATCCTTCCAAATCATTTGATAAGGGTAGAAAACTATTGGCATATCATCCACAGAAATATCATTATAAGTCCATGGATAGGTTTTAGATTGGTCCGCACAATTGATTTTGGTGAGTTTGAGGTAATCAGTTTGACTAACCATCATCACTACAGGGATATCATTTTCCGAAGAAGCACCCCCCATTGAAAAAATAAATAGCTTTTCCCTCGAAGGATAGGATGGCGGAGCTCTGCTACAATGGCGGATTACCTGGTTACCGGGACACATCCTTGGGGGAGTTGATACATAGTTCTCTGCATCACTTGTGTGGATGCGACTTTGACTATAACTTAGTATGCCTTCCTACTGGCGAACACTCCCCGAGTAGACACCACAACAACAGGTCATGTCCTACTAGTTTTCCTTTTGCCTTTCTATCGGTGAACACTCTCTGAGTAGTCAACATTGCACAAGACTTGTCCTATCTGTGTTTTTACAACCCTCTCCTTCTCTCACGAGATACATAGGGATGGAGGAAGATGTCAAAGCACTTATGAGTGCTGCTAACGAAGCACTCTAGAATAGTGAAGGACTTTTCTCATCGACTGACGAGCTTTCCAGGCGTACCAACTACTCATCATCTCTCCCTTTCTATGAAACTCTATCCTCTAACTTTGAGCCCACAACCTCCTTATTATATTCACGGTCCACCTCATCCTTCTCACAAACTAATACAACCCCTCATAAACCCAATACAACTATTGTCCCCTCTTCCCTGCCTCTTCCCTTTATCTCACTACCCAAAACTTCAGGACCAACCATACATGCATGGAGCATCTCCCCATCTTTCGCCTTAGCTTTTACACATAGCCTGACTCACCATGCTACTTGTCAAGACTCACCACTTGGTCCTCGCAGTTATCAAGCTTATCTGACGTCCCGTGAGCACATAAACCATACTGGAACTGCTCAAAAGCCTCGTCCTCATCTTACTGGAGGTAAGAAACCTTCTACAAGACTGTGGGTTCCAAAAAAAACCAAGAAGAAACTAGTACTTGGTTCTGACATTGGACTGGAGGACACAGTTTCTATGGCGCTTTGCAGCCTAGTGGGCAGAATATCCTATCGTCATCTCTGCAACTTGGACCTGGACACCTGGATGCACAACACTTGGAGGCCAATACTGGGATACATTCCCTCTCTCTCTCACCTTGGGCGAGGATGGCTCCATTTTAAATTCAACTCTCCTGAAGACTCTATTGTCATTCTTGAACGATTTTGGATCCTGAAAACAATAGCCTAGTGCTGAAAAGATGGAGAGTGGGTTTTGATCCTTCCCAAGATTATTTTCACCATCGACATTTGTGGGTACTCCTTGTTGGACTACCACTCTACCTACTTGCGTATTCGTGGGTTGAAGACCCTCGAATTTTTATTCACCCAACGCCGATACCCGAGACGCGATGGGATATGGCTCCTCCTTGTTAGCGCCTTCCACGTGTAACCACTGGCTAGGACTAAGCACTAGTCTCACTCGTAACTCGCGAGTTCACGAGTTGGAATATTGAACCTCTGAGCCCTTCTTTTAGGAAACTCTGAGATGCGAAAGTCAGCGAAGGTTTGACTCCTTCAGCGCTTGTCGGAACTTGTAACTTCGCGACTTGATTTTTTGAGCCTTTGTGATCCTTTCTTACGAGAACCTGAAGCACGAGAAGTCAACAGTGTGTTGACTCCTTCCCAGGTGACGAGTGTCCACCTGTCAACCACGCAGTCCCCACTTGATGGACGCGCCACATGTTCGCTTGAGACCTCGGCTCTCGGCTCTTCACGACTCCTACAATCGAAACTGATTCCTCCCAACCTCTGAAACCCCGATACGCCATATAACGAAGAGGTTTTGATCCAACGGTTGCTCCTACTTCTCACTATTTGGGAATTCGCACAACCAAAGGATTTGGTCTATCCTCCGAACTCACGACATGCGATACCCCATGAAGATTCAGATTTGACAGTTCTCCCGCGGCTTGGATCCAACGGTCTGGATTTCTTCCTGTGCTTCTCACAACTCGGAACTTCGCGACTGCAAGAGTTTGGTCTTCCACCTCCAAACTCACGAACCCCGAGTTCGCGAAATGATTCGGCCCAAACTAACCATGATAGATGGTCTTCGTTGATCCTTGACACCAACGTAATGGGTTCGTCCAACCCTTATCCACCCTGCAACTCCTCTGGATCCTACGGTCCTCGCAACTTCGCGTGTTCTCCACGGAGAATTTCGACCGTTCGATTTCTTCCTCAAGAATCTCTGTGAAACGAGCTAATGTTCTTCCCCCAAAAATTAACCTTTTGTGCAATGATTTCGCTTCCTCATCTCCCTTTGAAGTGTTTCGATCTCCATCTTCCTTTGAAGTGTTCAAAGGAGTTATCCCTCCTGAGTTTTAACTTGTAAACTCGAGTCTCTAAAGGGACTCCTGCATGCACTCCTTGTGGCAATCTTTCAAATACTCTTGGGTATTTGATCTTTCGACTCTGTGCACTTTCTGCAACAGCAGTCCTTCAACCTTTCAACCTTAGTTGATAAGTCCTAAGACTTCCAACAGCCTGCGCACTCCTTGCACGACTTCTGTGCTTCACCTGCACTTCTGCTGAAATGAAAACAATGGTATCCCTCCTGAGCTTATTGAGATAAAACTCAGAACCCTTGTCAACGCACACCTTGCGGACATTTCACTACACTCCTTGCAGGAACTCTCTTAGGATGAGAAACAATTGAAACTCATTCTCCTTCT
The DNA here is from genome assembly GCA_009831015.1 of Picea engelmannii. Taxonomy (NCBI): domain Eukaryota; kingdom Viridiplantae; phylum Streptophyta; class Pinopsida; order Pinales; family Pinaceae; genus Picea; species Picea engelmannii. Next base: position 16,620 of record ML849447.1, read on the forward strand.
CTCTCAGAATTCATATACTTAACATGAAATCATACATTCAACACAACATAGCATCATAACAAATGCATAACAGAGAGAATAAAACAACTGTAAGCATACCATTCAACTAATGTAAACAATAAGCATCATAAAACCATGAAAATGAGTCAAAGCTTCATATATTAACTCAATTTCTCCTACAGATGGGTTCTTCTCTACAACTCTCTGCTACATCTCAACCGCTTGTGAAATCTCTCTTCTTTTGTTCTTCTGATACAACAACAATTTTTATGATTCAAAGGCGAGGGTGTCTATATCCATTCTCCCTCCTACACTCTAACTGTCTAATCTATGAATTCAAATCTACCTACTCTCACATTAACTGGGCTTAAATGCCTTTTACATTGACAGATGAGAGCAAATCGCTCAAGATCTGTTTACAACATGCAAGTACGTTTCTCTTAACTACTACATTAGCACCTGTTCATTAATTTTTCAAAAATATTTCAAAATGTGCAAAATGTGTGTTACGCTCCTCCAGCTGTCTTTCGCCTTCATCCTCGCTTGGCTGGCTACTTACGATGCTCCTGCATCATACTCCCTGGCTTGAAAATTTTCATGAACTCCTGTTCATGAGCTGTTGCACTATCTATCCATGCTTATGGATTTCTGTTTCATCTTCCCAATTGGCATATTCAACTGGGTGTCCTTTCCACTTGACCAAGTATTCAAAATACTCTTTTCTCCTGGTCTTTTTGCTGACCCTCTTGTCAATTATACTTTCCATCTTTGTCTTTTCAGCTACAAACATTTTTTTTGTCCATTGAACCTCTTTCTGTTCATTTTCTGCTCCTGCTTCTTCAGTTTTGTAAGCGTACAAATCCGCGACATTGAATATCGGTGAGATTCCGATCCCATCGGCTAATTCAATCTCATATGCATTTGCCCCAAATTTCCTTATGACCTTGCATGGTCCAATCTTTTTCATCTTCAATTTATTATACGTTCCCCTTGGGAACCTTTCCTTCCTCAGATGTGCAAGAATCAGATTACCAACTTCAAATTGAAGTTCTCGCCTGTGTTGATCTTCTCTCCGCTTGTATTCTTGACTTGAATTCTGCAATCTCTCCTTAATTCGGCTGTTAAGATCCTTCATTGCTTCTGCAAAGTCTTCTGCACTATCACTCCTGAATTCAGCTTGTTCCGAATCTTTCAATTTAGAAACTCCCATTGGCTGCATTCCATATACAATATGGAATGGACTTTGCCCTATGATTCTGTTAATTGAGTCATTATAAGCAAATTCCGCCTGTGGCAGAATGTGATCCCAATGATTGTGGTGTTTAGTCACTAAGCTCCTCAACAAATCTCCCAAGCTTTTGTTCACGACCTCTGTCTGTCCATCCGTCTGAGGATGATACGCTGAACTAAAACACAAACTTGTCCCTAGCTTTTTCCATAAGGTCCTCCAGAAATGTCCAACGAACTTGGTATCCTGATCAGAAATGATACTCCTTGGCAAGCCATGAAGTCTTATGACTTCCTTGAAAAACAGGTTCGCAATATGAATTGCATCACTGGTTTTCTGGCATGGTATGAAATGTGCCATTTTTTAAAATTTGTCGACTACCACAAAGATTGAGTCATATCCTCTTTGTGTTCTTGGCAGTCCCAATATAAAATCCATGCTCACTGTGTCCCACGACCTTTCTGGTATGGGTAATGGTTGATATAACCCTGTGTTCTACCTTTTCCCTTTAGTGTGCTGACAAATCCTGCATCTATCCACAAATTTCTTAACATCTGTCCTCATCCCTGGCCAAAAATATGAGCCATTCAACTTTGAGAACGTCTTATCATGACCAAAGTGCCCGACCAATCCTCCACTGTGTTTTTCCTTCAGCAGGTTCTCCCTCATGGAGCATTTTGGAATACATAGCTAATTGCCCCGGAATAATAATCCATCCTGGATCATATATTCGGTCCACTGGCTTCTGTCCCTGAGAATTGGATTCTTAGATGCCTCATATGCTTCCTTAAAATATGGATCATCCTTATATATTTCTTTGAGGTTATCAAAACCCAAAGTCTTGACTCTGAATTCCTGCATAAGCAAACATTTCTTGCTCAAAGCATCAACAACTTTGTTAGCAGTTCCATAAATATGCTTAATCACAAAAGTAAAATTATGCATGAATTCAACCCATTTAACATGTTTTTGGTTCAACTTCTCCTATTGAGTCACGAATTGTAAAGCATGATTATCACTGTACAAAACAAACTCTTTGGGAACCAAATAATGTCTCCATATCTTCAGTGCTTGTATGACTGCATAGAATTCCTTGTCATATGTTGAGTACTTGATCTCCCCTTCATTCAGTTTTTCACTAAAGTATGCGATTGACCTATCGTCTTGGCTCAAGACTGCTCCAATTGCAAATCCACTCGCGTCACACTTGACCTAGAATGTCTTGCTAAAATCCGACAAAACCAGAATCGACTGCTCAATGATCCTCTTCTTCAGCAGATTGAAGCTCTTCTCTGCTTCTTCTATCCAGTGAAAAGATTTGTGTCTTTTCTTCACCGTATCCATTATTGGTGCGCTAATTCCACTGAAGTTTCGGATGAATTTCCTATAGAAACTTTCCAAACCATGGAAGCTTCGAAATTCAAACACGCTCTTCGGCGATGGCCAATTCTTAATTGCATCTACCTTTTCGGGATCCATCTTCAACTCATTCACAGAGATAACAAAACCCAAATAAATGAGTTTTGTCCTCATAAATAATGATTTATTCATATTAATCAACAATTTCTCTTGCTGTAATCTCCTCATCACTGTAGCTAAATGCCTTAAGTGCTCTGCTTCTGTCTTGCTGAAAATTAATATATCATCAAGATATACGATGACGAACTTCCCTATGAAATCCTTCAGGACTTCGTTCATCAATCTCATGAAAGTACTGGGTGCATTCATTAAGCCAAATGGCATGACAAGCCATTCGTATAGCCCTTCATTTGTCTTGAATGTTGTCTTCCATTAATCACCTTCTCTCATTCGAATTTGATGATATCTGCTTTTCAAATCAACCTTTGAAAACAATCTTTTCCTACTCAAGCAATCCATCAAGTCATCTATCCTTGGCAGTGGAAATCTGTATCTAATGATAATCTTATTGATCGCTCTTGAGTCGGTACACATTCTCCAGCCTCCATCTTTCTTTGGGCTGAGCACTGTTGGAATAACGCATGGACTCAAGATTTCTCTAATCAATCCTTTGTCCATTAAGTCATGGACCTGCCTCTTGAATTCCTCATTTTCCTGTGGCGTCAACCTATACGCGGCTTTGTTTGGTAAACTGGCTCCATATATAAGATCGATGTGATGGCTTATACTACTGATAGGTGGCAATGAACAAGGTAGTTCATCCACTACTATATCAACAAACTCTCCCAGCAACTTCTAGATTTCTTCTAGTAAATCATATATCCTTGTACTGGTTAAAACAATTTTAGGCTTCCTGACCACAATAAATTGTGTGTCTTCCTTCTTCTTAACCTCCTTAAGAAGTTCCTTCCCACTCATGAGAAGTACAATGTTGCTCATCTCTGTTTTCACCTCTTTATCCTTAATTGGCAGTAACATGTGAGTCTTACCATTTTTTTTCCAGGGTGTATGTGTTCTTTCTCCCATCATGAACTACTTTTCTTTCATATTTCCATGGTCTACCCAACAATAGATGACAAACATCCATGGGAATGACATCACATAATATTTCAACCTTATATCCCCCTATTTTAAATTCAAATAAACATTGTTTAGTGACATTTACCTGATGTCCTTTTTGTAGCCATGAAACTTTGTATGGGCTTGGATGTACAACAGTCTCCAGCTCCAACTTTTCTATCGTCTCTGTAGATACGAGATTATCTGTGCTACCGATGTACACTATGACTTTGCATACTCTGTCTTTAGTTTTGCAAGCAGTCCGAAACAAATTGTTTCTTTGGGCTGGGTTCTCTGCCTCCTTCTCTGGCGTTAAGAGAAATTTCCTCATCATCAAAGATCTTCTGCCCTCAGCATATTTTGCCTCAACATTCCATCCTTGAGATTCGACAATGTGAGTTTCACCACCATCTTTCTTCCTATCTAGACACTCATAGGATTTATGTCCGATTTTTCCACAGACAAAGCATTTTGCTTCACCGCCTCTACCTCTTCCTCTTCCTCTGGCTCGAGGAAAAGTATTTCTATCAGCATACCGCCCTCTCTATGAGTTTCCTCCTCTCTCATGTTGAGCTTGAGGTTTCTTTCCCTCTTCTTTAAGTCTTTGAGTTCTATCTTGGGCAATTGTTTTGCCTCTGGCCTGACTTCTGCCTCTGCCTCTTTGACCTTGCTTTCGGCTCAACTTATCTTCAGCTTTCAGAGCCATTTGATAAGCATCTTCCACATTTTGCATAGTCATCATGCTCATCTCATCTTGAATGTCATATCGCAGACCATTCATGTACCTGGCAACTTTTTCATCATCGCTTTCTCGATGACCTGCTCTGATGTTTATCCTATAGAACTCTTCAGTGTATTCCTTCATCGACATTAGCTTCTGTCTCAAATTTTGCATCTTCTGAAACAGAGTGATCTAATAATCCTTGGGTATAAATTTGGCTTTCATCTTTGCAACCATTCTATCCCATCTTTTGATTTTCTGCTTGCCTTTGCAATGTCTGTCAGCCTGCAGTTCATCCCACCATAGTGTTGCATGCCCTTTAAGTCTAGTAACGACATGTTTGACTTTCTTGTCTTCCTCGACATTCTCATAGTCGAAGTATTTATCCAGAGCTCTAATCCAGTCTAGAAGCTCTTCAACATCCGGGTTTCCCTCATACACTAGAATGTCCATTTTTTCTCTGGCACCTATCCTTGCAACAACCCTGAATAGGCGTTTGTCTGCAGCATCTTTGACTGTGACTTCTTCTCCTTTGTGTCCAGCTTCATTTTCACTTTTAGCTTCACTGATATCCCCAACGTCAACTGTGCGCCTCTGTGCTGTCTCCATGGAATCAAGCCTGGCACGTAACTCACACATTTCTCTTTCCACTATTGGATCAGGCATCGGTCTGTCTCTTCTTCTCGGTGGCATGGCTGAGAATTTTTTTTTTTCTTTTCCCTGCTACAGAAAGCAAATACTTGTTCTGATGCTCTGATACCAAATGATGCAGACCTTCGACCCTCGGGCCAAGATCCTTGCAGGATCGTTCTAATTCTCCTTTGAGTCAGATTGACTCTTCAATTTCCCTACGGGAATATCTCACACACACAAGGCTGTATCCACAGGTCCTTCCTGAAAAAACTCGCCCAGTCCAACTTAAATCCAGGCGCGAGCCTTACACTTCCATATGACCACGACATGGTCCTTGCGCAAACACCTTTCGCAACTCGCGTATTCGCAAGTTGAAGACCCTCAACTTTTTCTTCACCCAACGCCAATACCCGAGACGCAATGGGATATGGCTCCTCCTTGTTAACGCCCTCCACGTGTAACCACCGGCTAGGGCTAAGCACTAGTCTCACTCGCAACTCGTGATTTCGCGAGTTGGAAGGTTGAACCTCCAAGCCCTTCTTTTATGAAACTCCGAGATGCGAAAGTCAACGAAGGTTTGACTCCTTCAGCGCTTCTTAGAACTTACAACTTCACGACTTGAGTTGTTGAGCCTTTGTACTCCTTTCTTACGAGAACCTGAAGCACGAGAAGTCAACAGGGTGTTGACTCCTTCCCAGGCGACGAGTGTCCACCTATCAACCACGCGGTCCCCACTTGATGGACGCACCAGGTGTTTTCCCGAGACCTCGGCTCTCGGCACTTCACGACTCCTGTAGTCGAAACTGATTCCTCCCAACCTCCGAAACCCTGATACGTGTTATAGCGAAGAGGTTCTGATCCAACAGTTGCTCCTACTTCTCGCTATTCAAGAATTCACACAACCAAAGGATTTGGTCTATCCTTCAAACTCACGATATGCGATACCCCATGAAGATTCAGATTTGACGGTTCTCCCGCGGCTTGGATCCAACAGTCTGGATCTCTTCCTCCACTTCTCGTAACTCGGAACTTCGTGAATCCAAGAGTTTGGTCTTCCACCTCCAAACCCACAAACCCCGAGTTCGCGAAATGATTCGGCGGCCCAAACTGACCACGATCGATGGTCTTCGTTGATCCTTGACACCAACGTAATGGATTCGTCCAACCCTTATCCACCCTGCAACTCCTCTGGATCATACGGTCCTCGCAACTTCGCATGTTCTCCACGGAGAATTTCGATCGTTCGATTTCTTCCTCAAGAATCTCTGTGAAACGAGCCAATGTTCTTCCCCCGAAACTTAACCTTCTACGTGATGATTTCTCTTCCTCGTCTCCCTTTGAAGTGTTTCGATATTCGTATTCCTTTGAAGTGTTCAAAGGTGTTATCCCTCCTAAGATTTAACTTGTAAACTCGAGTCTCTAAAGGGACTCCTGCACACACTCCTTGTGGCAATCTTTCAAATACTCCTGGGTATTTGATCTTTCGACTCTGTGCACTTTCTGCAACAACAGTCCTTCAACCTTTCAACCTTAGTTGATAAGTCCTAAGACTTCCAACAGCCTGCGCACTCCTTGCACGGCTTCTGTGCTTCACCTGCACTTTTGCTGAGATGAGAACAATGATATCCCACCTGAGCTTACTGAGATAAAACTCAGAACCCTTGTCAACGCACACCTTGCAGACGTTTAAATGCACTCCTTGCAGGAACTCTCTTAGGATGAGAAACAATTGAAACTCATTCTCCTTCTCTCTCAGACTTCATATACTTAACATGAAATCATACATTCAACACAACATAGCATCATAAAAAATGCATAACAGAGAGAATAAAACAACTGTAAGCATACCATTCAACTAATGTAAACAGTAAGCATCATAACACCATGAAAATGAGTCAAAGATTCATATATTAACTCAATTGCTCCTGCACATGGGTTCTTCTCTATAGCTCTCTGCTACAGCTCAACTTCTTGTGAAATCTCTCTTCTTCTGTTCTTCTGATACAACAACAATTTTTGGGATACAAAGGTGAGGGTGTCTATATCCGTTCTCCCTCCTACGCTCTAACTGTTTAATCTATGAATTCAAATCTACCTACTCTCACATTAACTGGGCTTAAATTCCTTTTACGTTGACATATGAGAGAAAATCGCTCAAGATCTGTTTACAACATGCAAGTACGTTTCCCTTAACTACTACATTAACACCTGTTCATTATTTTTTCAAAAATATTTCAAAATGTGAAAAATGTGTGTTGCACTCCTCCAGCGGTCTTCCGCCTTCATCCTTGCTTGGCTGGGTGCTTATGATGCTCCTGCATCACTTTGCAAGGAATTCATCAAAATTACCAAGGGTTTTGTTATCATGTTAGTTTTGTCCACTTGAGGCAAAGAACTCAATGCATCAAGAATGCCGATTTCGTGATATGCGAAATCGCGATTGAATCTGGACCATCAGATCAAGAAATAACCTGGACCGTTGATCACAGCCCGTATCGGAGTTTCGTGAATCGCGATTTGAAACAAGTGCAACAAGAACCCCGATATCGCGATTCAATCGTAGTCGTAAAGTCAATATCAGACCTGGACCGTTGATCAAACTCCACATCGGAGTTTCGCGAATCGCGACATAAAGAGGCAAAGAACACAATGCAATAGGAATGTCGATTTTGCGATATGCGATATCGCGATTCAATCGCAGCCGTCAAGACAAGATCCGATATGGACTGTTGATCTAATCCCTTATCAGAGTTTCGTGAATCACGATATGGAGAGGCAGAAGAAACTATGCAACATTTACGAAATTGCGATAGGCGAAATCGCGATGAGTAATATCCCGACTTAACATGAACCGTCAGATCTAGATATAATCTGGATCGTTGATCTGATTTCATTATGGAATTTCGCAGATCGGGATTTGGAGGTGACAGGAACATTGAACATAAGGAATTACGAATTCGCGATATGCGAAATCGCGAAAGCGCCTTTCACATAAAGCCTTGGTCACAACCCTTGGTCATGGGAAGAGAAGGGGTCAGTCCAGATAAGCTCCATTTCGGAGTTTCGGAGATCGCGACATGCAGTGTCGAGACACTTGGGCACAAGAATGCCGAAATGTCGAAATACGTTTTAAAAAGGAAAGAATAATAAAGGTCATCCAACGGTGTGGATAAAACTTGAATATAATCGGAGGGTTACTGTTCTTTCTCACAGATTAACTTTTCAGTTACAAATCCGTTAGTGAAACGGACTCATGATTACAAATTAGTTGTCGATCAGTTGGCGTTTCGGTTGGCTGGACAGTTTTCGTCATTTTTCCCAAGGAGTTGGGAAGTTGAAACGTCGTGCTCGTGTGTATAAAAGAAGACGAAACAGACTGTGTCTGTTTGGCTGTTCTGGATAGGAAAGGAATGAAACAGTAAGAAAGAATACAGAAGAGGATGCGTGGTAGGAGAGGAAGCATATGTGCAGAGTGAAATGGAACGCAGCGCAGAATATCAGAGCAAGAGAAAATGCAGAGCAAAATAATAGGACGAGTTGAAGAAGAGCAGAATGAGAGCATGAGTTGATGCAGAGCATACCTGCTGAACAGACAGAGGAAGAGAAGAGTTACAGAACAGTGTGCAAAAGACCAGATTTATAGAACAAAGAAAGATTGGTAAGACATGATTTATCTGTAAAGTTGAATGTTTATTTAGCCATTTATATTCTAGGGAGGTTGGGAGGTGCTTGGGAGGACTGTTTTCCTCAGAGGTTCAAGTGGGAGCTTGAACACAGGAAGTTGTAGCTTCCATCTGGTTGCAGCCAGAGAAACCAGGGTGGCAGGGAGGTGCAAGGGAGAACTAGTGTTCTCCGTTATGCAGGTTGGAGCCTGTGTAACTGGAAGTTGGTGCTTCCATCCAGTTGGTGCTGGAACATTCAGGAAGTTGGTGCTTCCATCCAGTTGGTGCTGGAATATTCAGGGAGTTGGTGCTTCCTTCTAGTGGGTGCTAGAGAAACCAGAGAGTTGGTACTCTCAAACAAGTTGTAGCTTGTAAAACAGAGGTAGCAGCCTCACATTGAGTTGGTGCTCAATTGTAAATGATGTACAGAACTGAGAAAGACTGCCTATCATTTCGAAAAAGAAGAGGTTTTCTCCCTTTATGGGTTTCCTCGTGAAAATCTGTCTTTGTGTGTACTTTATGTGTGACTGATGGTCTTTACTTTTACTGTCCATATGTTGTATATTGTTGATGATCACT
>ML849448.1:9722-31976 GCA_009831015.1 Picea engelmannii
CCCCCCCCCCCCCCCCCCTCTCTCGTTAAAGTTGGGATGGAATGGGGGGTCCAGGAAAAAATCACGGACGTCGATTTATTTGTTTTGGGATATGTGTGGGATGTTTTTTGTTTTTGTGTTTGTTTTATATGTTTTATGTTTTTATTTATTATTTAGTTTTATTTTAATGTTTATAACGTGTTTTATTTTTGTTTTGTTTTACGTGTTTTATCTTTTATGTGTTTTATTTATTTATTTATTGTTTTATAATGTTTCATATAGTTTTATATAGTTTTTATTTATTATATGTATTTTATATATTTTGATTTTTTAAATTGTTTTATATATTTTGATTTTTTTAATTGTTTTATATTTTTAGGTTTTTTTTTTAGTTTAATTATTTAATTAATTATTTTTAATTACTTTCAAGCCTAGGTTTCAATTAATTATTAATTAATTAGTAATTAATTTACTATTAGCAATCCCTAACCTAGTTTTATTAATCTAACTATACTAATCTAATTAAATTAACTTTATTATGATAATTAGTATTAAAAAATGCCACTAACCATTTATTATTATCGTAATGTCTTTTATCCTAAGCTTGTTTATTCATGTAGGGACGAAATTGGCAGAGGGGTGAAGAAATGAAGGGCAAGGGAATGGAGGGTGCAACAGGGTGATGAAGGATCAGATGAAATGGATGAAGGGAGAAGTGAAATCAATCAAGCCCAGCAAGCCAGATGTCTTGATCATGAGAACAATGCGAAATAGATAGCTGAAGAATCAAATCACCTATGAATAAAGGACCCCAACATCAGTATCCCTGGTTGATAATTAAATGAAATCAATTCAAAAAATTGAATTGCCCAACACCCACCTATTCTAATTGGCTCCTCTTGTCATTTTTTTGTTCAACACGTTCTTCTGTACTTATTTTTAATTGTGGGTTCTACACTTTCGCGGTTTTCTGAAGCCCTACACATCTTCTAGGTGGATGTTGGTGGCCTCCCACCTAATCCAAATGGCTTATTTTATACATTTTCATGTCAGTACATCTTGTTGTACTTCTAGGGTTGTTTTGGGGCCCTAAACAATGTTATTTTTGCATGCCACAGTCAAACTGTAGATGGAGTCAGAGTTTGATAGAATAATGCATAGTTCTCTAAAATACGTTTCCAACGGGCTATCACATGCCTAAAACAGAGATCATATGCAAAATCTATGACCTCAGGAAGTTAATGTACTAACTTACCCAAACGGGGCCCACATGACTTTTAGCGTTGAATCTCCTAGGGTTACGTTTTTGGATGTCTATTGTTTTTCAATTCAAGTTTATCATAAAAAGGCCTTTAGAGCCTCATCATAATCATCTTCTGGAGAATGATCATTGTTGTCACATCTCTTCTCAGAGATAAAGCTACCACCATTCTAGCAAGTCTTCCACTCTGTATTTTTATAGTCTCTTTACAATTCTTTCATTAATAGAAATAACGTATTGTTGTATTTCTTTGTTTCTGACAATTTTCATGAGTATTTCATTGTAATATATCTTCTTTCATTTCATTCCAAAAATAATCCAGATCAATGGTATCAAAGTAGGCTTCTCTCAATCATTTTTCGTGCATGTCCTCGATGAGGTATAAGTATAGCCAGTTGGGTCTCGAGTTTGTCTCTCTTGAGAACAATCACTCTTACATGCCCAAGAAACCCTCGATGGTGGTAGAAAAGAAAAACAACGGAGAAAAGGATTCTATTAACTTGTTTCTTGAGAAAGATCTCGTGTGACAAAGGGATGAAATGATGGAGAACTTTACATACATCCTTCAACTCTTGTCGATAGAAACAGGTGCATATTCATCAAGTGATGCTCTAACCAACAACCTATAGACAACCAGTCCAAGACACAGGACAAAAAGGGTAAAGTAAAGACAAATAATGACACTGGAAAGTGGTGCAACTTCCACAAAATCTCCTAACACAACATTGAATGTCTCTCAAAACAGTCATTGGTGTTCGAGGTCAAAGACAATCGAAACCAAACTATGATTCAAAATATAATCCATAAAATATTGAAAACAACCAAATCATTGATGCAGACCCCACTGCTACTGTCGGGACCATAAAAATTCAACTAGAAGAACCAATAGATCCTGAAGAGGGGGAGCACCTCTTCCATACACAGATGTGGGTGATGGGGACCCCATTGCATTTCATTGTTGATAACGGTAGACAAAATAATCTCATCTTAGCTAAGTTCATCAAACAATTGGGGTTGTCGAAAACACCACACCTGCATCCATACAACATCTGGTGGATTCACCAAGGATGAGATCTTCACGTCATCCAGAAGTGTCACCTGTCCTATGGCATCCATCCCTTCAAGGATGAGGTAGTGTATGATATTTTTCCTCTTGATGTCTGTGATGTTGTTTTGGGCCAACCATATATGTGGAAACATCATGTTTTCTATGAGTCTAAACTCCATAGTGTCATTATCACTCTGGGAGGTCAGATCTACAAGATACCAAAGGTAGTTTCGACTACTGCTCCACCAAAACAACACCACAAGGTAATCTCTCATACTGAAAAAATCATCCTCTTCACAATTTGTTCAAAGGATGCAAAAAATACCACTATAACCATTGCAGCCTCAACACCTTCTATCTAACAAAAACATATTGTCAAAGAGAAACAAGATATTGTTTCTTCACCTACAATGTTGTCTACACAATTCTCCATCAAACCCAGAGACAATGGGTTGGTGGAACAGATCCAACCCCTCCAGCAATAGGTTTGTGACAGTCTGCCACAAGTCATGAAGCACAAAGTCTCCAACAAGGCACGTAGCTCACAAAACTTTAGATTCAGAAAATGTTTTCCCCTCTTTCCTGGACACTCAACACAATGGATACCATTGCTTCTTGAGAGGGGAGGATTGATCCAGGTGGATATTGGTGACCACCCACCTATTCCAACTGGCTCCTCTTGTCAGTTTTTTTTCAACACGTTCTTTTGTACTTCTTTGTAAATGTGGGTTCTACACTTTCGGGGCTGTCTAAATCCATACACATAATCCAAGTGGATGTTGGTGGCCTCCTACCTAATACAAATAGTTTATTTTGTATTTTTTCATGTCAGGACATCTTGTTGTACTTCCAGGGCCGTTTTGGTGCCCTAAACAGTGTTATTTTGGCGTTCCATAGTCAAATTGTAGACAAAGTCATATTTTGACGGCATAATGCATAGTTTTCTAAAATATATTTCCAACAAGCTATCACACACCTAAAATGGAGATCGTATGTAAAATTTACGACTCTAGGAAGTTAATGTACTAACTTACCCAAATGGGGCCCACATGAATTTTGGCGTTTCATCTCCTAGGGTTAGGTTTTTGGATGTCTAGGGTTTTTTCATTCATTTTTATCATAAAAAGGCCTTCATAGCCTCATTGTAATCATCTTCTAGTGAATGAGTGTAGCCATCACATCTCTTCTCATAGATAAAGATGCCACCATTCTAGCGAGTCTTTCACTCTGTATTTTTAAAGTCTCTTTACAATTATTTCATTAATATAAATCAAGTATTGTTTTGTTTCTCTGTTTCTGGAAATTTTCATGAGTATTTCAGTGTAATATATCTAATATCATTTTGTTCCGAAAATAATCCTAATCAAGCATCCATGGAGAACGCGAAGGGGACAATACTCAGTTGGGCATCGTACTTGCTCAACCTATTTTTGGAAGATTGCAAAGATGCACAGGATTTTGGGACAAAGTTCCATTATTCTTGGTTGTTGATATTAATAACCTTAGTAGTATGGGAAGAACTGAAATACTCATCCTTCTATGACAGGACAGGAAAGTGTCTCACAACAAGGTATTTAACCCTATGGCACAATGCAGATTTGAAGCATAGGAAAACTAATTCAATCATTTTTGTCATGTTTATTGGAGAGATGCAGAAAAAGACAGCAGATACATGGAGGATATCACTAGAAGTGGTGAAGGAGAATTATGGAATAGTAAATTTAAAATCATATAGGAACAACATATGGATACAAGCAAGGAGAGACCCCACGAAGACATGGTTGAAGATGTAGTATTGTATCATAGTGTAAGAAGTACAATGGGTGATAGCGGAATGGATAGATCAGTGGAAGGTACCGATGGATATCAAGAAAGTAATAAAGGGTAAAGAACACACAAAAGCTAACATGTCACAAAAATCAAGTAGTCCAACAACAAATACTAGGAAAGCATCACACTGCACTCAGTTAATAGAAAGTGTGACAATAGTAAAGAAGTCGAGAAAGAAGGAAACAATACCTAGGGCCTCAGTACTAGGAACTGAGAAAGAAGAAGGAACAAATGGGGAAGCTCAAAAAAAGGATAACATCCCTATGATAGGAAGTGGAGACATAACAGAGGTAAAGAACCCCGTGTATATAGAGACAACACTAAAGAGAAAATCAATGATGTAGATAGGAGAACAACGCAAGAAGATGAAAGTGAAAAAGAAGACCCCTCTGCTCACAATAACTAAGGATGATGAAAAATTAGTGTCATAAAAAGTGGAGGATCAAGGATAAGAATCCTTATACGTCATGGAGTCACAAAGAGAAGAATTAATGAAAAATATGATGGAGGTTAAAGAATTCCTGGAAATCTTACAGATCAATGTAGCACAACAAAAAGGCACAACGTAGCAGGAGAAAATCCATGAAGAAAAGGAGACAATACATACAACAACAATAGGAAGTGATACTTTCCATATTATCCAAGGCATGCTACGAATAAACAAGGAAATAACACAGAAACCCTTGAAGGATATGCAATAGTTGAACTTGGTGTTGTCCAAGATTCCAACCAAGGCACTATACAAGTTGCAGATTAGTATCGCACATAAAGTTCAATCAAGGGCTAGGACCGATGCAATGAACTTAGAGATAACAAAGAAGGTAAAGGAGATACTAGAGATAGCCCTCAACCAAGTGCAACATGAAAGGGATGAAGAAAAACAACGCATAGAGAAATTACAACAAAGGCTTCAGGAGGTCTTTCAAACTATCCCAGGCATTGCACTAGCAGAGGAGTTAAGAGAAGAAGAGAAGATACAAAAGATAACACATGATATGGAAAGATACAGATAGTAAATCCATACTTGGAAGAGAAGGTGATCCCTAGGAATCCACCAGATATCAAATAAAAAAGGGAACAACAGGCTGTGGAACACACATAAAATATTGAAGGGAAGATTAAAACAATGATAGAACTATATAACAGTATAACGCAGATGTGTACAAAATTTCAATAAGATGTGGAGATTCAAGAATTAGACCAAAAGGAAGGAAATATAAACACAACAGTCCATGACCTGAAGCACAGACAAAATAATATTACCATATTTGACAGGATTAAGAGTGCACAAGAGATGAATAACTTATAGGAAGAGTTGAATTCAATCCATATGGAGAAGTAGTTGAGGTAGGCTCAACTGGATCCATTGTAGAAAGGGGATGAGATGATGATTATAGAGTTGGAAGCAACAAAGGAAAAGATAGAGAAACTACACTTGGAGAGTGTAGAAGATTTGAAGGATCACATTACAACATAGTTGGTAGAAAACATTGACGAAAGGAGTGCACAGTAGAAAGCACAAGTACAAGAGTTGACAGGAAGATTTGAGGCACTGAAGAAGTTAGTGCATGAGGAAACCATTGCCTTAGTGGCTTGCCATAGGTAATTGTTTGGGTCCTGTTGGAGCAGGCTATTTTGGGAGAAAAGTATGAAGAATAAGGAAGAACACAACAAATGAGGCAGGCAACTAAGGAATGGACCAAAGAAGCAGTGCGCACCGAGAATCAAGGAAAATTAGGACGAGGAAAAGAAGAGTCAAAGAAATAAATGGTTGGATTGAAGACTAACCGCACACAGGATATTGTAAAGTGGACAAACATAATCCACTAGGGTTAGGGTTTTGGTAATCAATGTAATGGTTTCAACCCACATTTTGGTAGTATTTATAGAGGTTGTATGAGGTAGCTAGGACATCATATCTTGCGTTGTGAAGAGAATATGTCCTAAGTAATTGTGATTTTTGGTTGTATGATATGAGGAGATCCCGTAATGTGGAGTCATATGGATTTAAATTGAGGGTAAGGTCACAATCTGTGGATCCTAGTGCAATACTAGTTAGCCTCACCTATACTTGTGCAATCCAAATGCACTTTTGATGTAATTGGTTTAGTGAAAATATTTGATGAAGAATAATAAGAAGTAGAAGATATTTGTGGATGTAGCATAGGGGGGGTGAATCATGGTAAAATACTATGTTATTGTGTGGAATGTTTCCATTACGTTTTGGTATGCTTAGTGTTGAATGAATGAATGAATAGATGAATATGTTAGAGTTAATTTATAGTGCACACTAGATTAGTTATGTAGAAATAATGTCAATAGATGTGATATATATGAAATAAAATGGAATACCTAACATCTCCATGATTCCCATCCCTTCCATGATTACATACATCTAGGTCATGTAGTCACCCATAATCCATCTCGGGTGAGACGACGTTGTGCACTCTGTGCACATTGTTTACTTCTAGTCTCCAGAAGGGTCGATGGTTTCTAAGGTTTTGTTGGAAACTTAAGGTAGAACCCGAATCATCCCAGACATTCCTACATATTGAAACAAGAAGCCTATAAGGTAACAATGGAGTTAGAAACCACTCAAGACATGGTTAAGCCAGTAGTGCAAGAAACCAATGAAAAATTGAAGACTCGCTATTAGGCATAGGCTCATTTTTGGGGAAAAGGCACGATGTGAAAGAAAGACAGTTGGCAGAAAAGCATGTGAGGCGTGCATGCAAGAAGAAGGGAAAGAAATATAACTGGCAGGAAAAGTAGCGAACAAGAACATGCATTCAGAGGAGAAAATCACGCAAGGACAACATGCAAGAAGACCTAACTAGGTTAGGGTTTTGGTAAGAGAATGTAATGGCTGATGAGCCAAGAATAGATATAAATAGACACCTAGAAGGTCTAGGGGAGGTTGTTGTTTTGTTATGTGTTACTCACGTGATATAGAGTAATAGGTCAGTAACATGACTGTAATCTGATACCCTTTTGTAAGTTGTTGAGCTGTAGGAGAGAATGGTAACTAGACCTTGAGGGTTAGATCGTAGGCTGAGGATCCTAGTGTGATCTAGTCAGCCTCGTAAAGGTAGAGGAGTATGTTTTATGAACACATGAATGGATTTTTAGTGTGCGTGGCACCATATATGACAGAACCAGAATAAAATATCTTAAGATCCAAATCTTTGTGGACTTATCCCAGGAGGGAATGAACCACGGTAAATCATGTGTTATGTGGAATGCTTATTGTTTATTTCTTTGTTGTCAATGGTTAAATATTAGATGAATGTTTTGATGAATTAGTTAGATCTGTTGATTTACATGCATGAATAAAGAATGGTAGAATAACTAAGATAGATGAATGATATAATAATGGATTGAATATCACATAGTACAATCCTGGATCCCTACTCATTCCCAGGCTGCAAGCACCTGAGTGTTGCAACCACCCATAGAACTATCTCGAGTAAGACTACGCAGTGCACTCTGTGCATTGCGTTGCCTTCTAGTTTACCAGGAGGGATAATAGTTTTAGAGGCTTTATTGGATCCCTAGTAGACCTGAACTTGGGTCAATCATGTTAAAGGTATAACTCAGATAACCAACCAAAAAATGGCTATGTTTCTAGTTGGAACAACATAGGATTGAGTGGATGTGATCTGTTAAAAGAATGTAATATCTGCGGAAGGCAGGTCAAAAGAATACTAAATCAGACGATAAGAAGGTGAGAGAATGGATCACTAGAAGGGTATTTTGAGACCATGGAATCCCACAAAAGAAGATATTGAAATATGGCTGAAGAAAAAGGAGATAGATTTTGCACAGAAAGATAACAGAAACCCTAGATTAACACCACACAAATACCTTGAGAAGTATGTGTTTACCGATCTACATGAAGTAATTTTTTGTGATTTTCCACACTTATTGTAGGAGTGGATATTGAGGTTGAAATACAACCACACAATAAATCATATCTGACAGTTAGAGTGGACCTCGGTTTATATCGCACATTTATAGTAGGTGAATAACAAATTCACCCACGCAGTAGATTTTTGGCTCGACAATATTCTAGTAGGCTTTATAACAGACTTTGTAGTAGATACCATCAATTCGTACAATGCAATAGAGAAATAATTTCTACGCAGGATTCAAGGAAGGTATATTAGATCATTGTATACTTCTATTAAGATATTTCTCTATAATAAAGGTGTAATGACAATGGAGTCATAAATCTAAACTTCCCTGCATGCATGGGGGAAGGGAGGAAGCACTAACAGAAAAAGGAGAAATGGAAGGAGAAGTGGATAAAGGAAAGAAGGATGAAGCCTTGTGTTATCACTCCAAAATTCACCCTAGACTGTAATCAGGTGAACTTGGTAACATCAAAAGATTTGTAAATGTAAATGAGTTTTTTAGAAGGTCAAATGGAAAAGACTCGAGATGATAATGTTCTAACTCAGAAATTTGGGCTAGCATGCACAACAAAATGAGGTCTTGATTAGCCTCGGTCATTTGTTTAAGGATAAATATGAGTAGAGGGAAGACTTGGTGAGAAGAATGAACAAGTCTGCTATAAGCATCAGGCCTTTTATTATCTAGGTGAAGAAAAAGATCAGTCACAAGATCCTCTTGAAACTAAACTTTAAAACCCTGAAAACATTTACAACAACAACATAATCAAACATCCATTATAATACAGCTATAACATCTCACAAGGATCCTCCATTAATGAGCATTCAGAGTAAGAAGAAATCATAAAATGAAGAGAAGTTGACTTCTATTAATAAAAAATTCTCAGGTCTAGTACAAAACTAGAGAACAGTTTACTCAGTCAAAGAAAATTACAATCTGAGAGCCTCAGCTCAACCATTTGAACACTCTTCATTCATTCGGAACATGGATTTATAATAAAAAGGAAAGACAACAGCTAGAGGTGTGTGCTGGCCCTTTCTCACATCGGATTCTCCAACAACATTTTTCAATTGAACACCTGTGCTAGCAATTATAACCAAACTACTATAAAAAAGAAATGTGATGGTAACTAATCCAACAATATTTAAATGACACTTCCTCCCTTGATCTTCATTGATGTGCCTCCTTTTGCATGCCAAGTGTCCAATAGAGGTGGTAAGTTGTTATCATGATGAAAACTACTATCTCAGCCATTCTCCACATCATCAACCACCTAAAAGAGTAATGAATTCGAACTCCTTGATTCCAGGTGCCAATAGGTAGCGCCATTCTAGTGTATCTCTATGCAAATTTCGCCTCTGCTAGAAATTCAGTAGCGAATTTAGGTAGAGCACTGTGGAATAGACAGCACCCAGGAAAATTATAGTGCCCAAGAGAAAATGCAGTGCCTAGAAGATTTTGCAGCGCACTGCACTTTTCACATCCATGCATGAAAACGGTGGAACGGGCGAGAAATGGGGAACATAATCATATATATCATGGATATGTTTAGTTATTCAACACATGTAGAATATTTAAACAACACTGCATTGACATCTCATCATGGCACCTAAGCATGCATCGTGCAAATTAGGCATTTGCAATTTCACTGAGCACCGAACAACTGGAATGTTGGCTTAATTTATGGCTTGACTTTGAGTTGAATGTCCAGCTAGCATGTAGGAGGGTATGACATGTAAACATGACTTGTAATTGGCATATGTGATATGGATTAGGTTTGAGGGAATTTAGAAGTAAGACACTTAAGCGCACACACCCTTTTTTATTTTGTTTTATTAAATAAATATATATAATAAACATAATTCATAAACTACAAAATAGTTTAGAAAAACATTGTATATATATATTTAATAATAAAAGAGTTTTTATGACAAACTGATCATAAAGATTTGGCAGACTTCAATAAGGATTTATAACCATTTATTTGCAGGTCAAGAGGATTAAGCCAAAGGATTTCTAGGCAAAAGTAATCAACGGGAGCTTGATGAATAATCTGAAGGTTAAGGACACTGGCCAAAAGACTTAAGAAAACAATAAATCAAGTAGAGAGTGATGAAGAAACTCTCAAAAATACCAGTGCATTTTGATCGCTAACATCTGGCTCCAACTAGGATGGAGACCTCCCTCTGATGCTCCAAGAACCTAGTAGTTCCAGTCACCTTTTCTATTGGGCTATGGAGTCAACATTCAACCATTCTCTGTGAAACTGTCAAAACCTGCCACTTATTCAAGCAAACTAACTATTGCATCTATTGCAAACTGAAATAAAATAAATGCTCAGAAACGAGCTTATTTCCTATACTATCCTACTCTAACCAACTCAGGAACTTGCTCAGGTGAAAACAAACTTCCACCATAACCATTCAAACTGTTTGGTAACCAAATTCTTCTCTTCATTTCAAATGATCCATAAAAAACAAGGAAAGTGTGACAGTTGACTAAAATCATCCTTATGATCACCAATATCACCTTCAAATGTTGATAAAAAGATAAAGTCTGCATGATTCGAAGCATTTGAAAAGTGTAACTCTATGTACTCATTGACATGGTCATGAAACTGAAAGTAATGCCTAATTAATTTATGACAGGTTACCTCATTGTTTCAAAACTCCTAACAGTTTGTTTGATGTCTTCTACACGCACACTTAATTGAATGACAGACACAGGTATCTGTGGGTCGAATAGTTGCTTCGTAACTTCAGAACCACCTATTGGTTGATGGCTAATCATTTCTGCATATACCGTGGGGATAGTCTGCTACTCATACACATGGTTTTTATTAAGATAGGGTTGTTTATTTTTTCTTGATGGATAAGAGATTATATTTATATAAAAATCCCTTTCAACACCTCCATATCATTTACAAGGATTGGGAGCATAATCATCATATACAGGAATAGTGCTAAGAGGTTCCAAACAAATCATAGAAAAATTATGTTCATCACCATCACCAGTATTTCCATCAAAAACAGGTTGTCCATAACAAATCTTTGACTCTTGACATTCATAATGTCTTGTTTCAGGATGCTCTCTAACAACAAAGTATTCATTACCAAATTGTTTTTCAACAACAAACTTCTCTTGGTCAATGTTTGATATAGTGACTTCCTCAGAGGAAAGGTTGTCAAAGATACATGCTTCAAGGACCAAATCATCCACTATCTTTTCTTCATATGGACAACAAATAAATTTTGTCTCATATTCAGAATTGACATGATGCTGACTTTGAATCCTGCCACAAGCTCAAAGGTTCTCCTCCACTTCCTCAACATCCATGAATAATTGTGATAAAGATATAGATTTTCTTTCCCTAAGATACAAAACAAGGTCAAAGTTTTGAGACACTATGTAATACACCATGGTAGCGGTCTCAGAAGGTTTAATTTCCAGGGGCAGGCTGCAATACAAGTTGTAAAACCTTCGATTAAAAGTAGACAAATCTTCATTTTTTCCCCTTTTGAAAGTAGTGAACTCATGTAGGTACTTATCAAATGACTTGTTCTCACCCCAACACTTTAAAAAAGTATTGCATAATTCAATCCAAGAACCAATGGAGTCAGCTCCCAAACCCTTAAACCATAATGCAACATCTCCTAACAAGGAATTGGAGAAAAACCTCATGGTAACATCCTCATGAACTATCTCAAATTTATCAATAAATTTCTTGAAGGCCTCCACATGCCTCTCAGTTGTAACATGATCCTCTCCAGAAAACCGAGGAAAGTACTCGAAGAAATCAAGAGGATAAGGATGAAGATGATATGGAAGCCTTAAAGGTTTGAACATCTTATCTCTAATTCGAGTTTGAAAACTAGTGGGTTGTGTTAGAACGAGAATTTTCAGCTAGAAGAGGCCTAACTATCAGAGTTTTGGGTTTTTTCTAAAGTGTTAACTCCCTCAGTGGTAAAGTGCACAACCCACTATACTTCCAAGACACCTAAACACAATGGGTTCAACATTATAAAAGACCACCAACTTCTCTGCACATGTTCAAGATTGAAGGCACTACATTTTTACATTGCTACCTAAACTTGCACACAGGCACAGCATAAGTGGCACTACCTATAGGCGCTAACTAATATTTCTGGCAGAAAACGAATTGTGCAGAGTTATTTTAATAGTTTTTAGTGACTAACTTGAAACTTGGTTTTTGAACAATTGAAAAGTTATTTTTGAGAACTGGAAGCGGATTTTGTTCATAACATGTCAAATAAAAAAAACCTCTCTCAGGTTTTCAAAATGTGTTATGGTGTGAGAGATATGAGACACACAAGTGGTGCTACCCAACTGTTTTACAGCGGCGCTGCCTAATTTCCTGTAGCGGTCACGGTTTTGATATTCGCCTTGTTGGGAGGTTGACACATGTCAAGGAGGGTCAGAATCACTTCTCAAGGACCAGTTAGATGTCAAGGGATACCTGCACCTAATATTTATCTCCAAAAAATGCCTCATGCAATGAGGTGGAGAAATTTTATTAATGATTTCCAACAAATTCCTGAAAATTAACAGTTTGTTGGATTTTTGTCTCTTTGATTGTTGCCACCTATCTCCAAGGCTTAGAATCCAATGGAGGATATGGGATTATACCTCCTTATTTCATTTGGATGCTATTTTTTATTTAAAGAAGGAAATATATCTTGGAGGAGGGGGGATTGATGAGCCAAGAAAAACTAGAGAGAGATGTAGTAGGCAGTTTTCATGTGTGTGTTCATTTGTAAGGCTATGGGAATGTTAGGATTGTAAGTATTACTGCTATTGGAGACTCATGAGAGTTGTGATTTCAGATTGTAACTCTTTTTTTATATTTATTCTTATTTGAATATATTGCAGATTTGAGGATCAAAGGTTGTCAATGATTTATGGATCCCTAAGCAGCAGAGGATCTGATGTATTTTGCCTAACAATCATTGTTTATATTCAAGTATTTGTTGATTCATTAAATTGAGAATATATTTTTTTAGTGAACATTCTATCTTATGTTTTCCTTCTTCATTCTTCCACCTATCATCATATAATATTGTTTTATGTTGAGCAGCTTTTGTGCCTTCGATGAGTAGGATGTTTGTGACTCCATTGCCCATTGGTGTAGCCTACTGATCTACAGTTTGTAGCCCTCTCTCTTTCTTTATCCATCTTGTTGATCCACCTATTCAAAACCAAAATTATCTTTTACATTTTGATGGGTGTTGAGATTACACTTTAGCAGTCGAAGTGTGACTTTCAATGCTAACATAATTGGCATCATTGTTGGGGAAGGATTTGAGAAGATTGAAAATCTCTCTGGGAATAACGACATTGCACAGCTCCAACTTTAGATGGTCACTGAAGTTGGACACCTTCAAGACTGCACATTCACCATGGCGACTCCATTATTTAGAATATGTTGGTGACTCCACTAGGGATGAGAAAAATCAAATGGCTATGAAGGATATCCTAACTAGAAGGTTTTCCCCAATCAATTTCTTAGTCATAGATGGTTATCCACATCTTGTGCCTCAATTGATGAATGGCAATATCTATTGCCCAGATTTTATGAAGGTGATGATGACAACCCTTTTGAGCATGTTCATGAATTTCATGCTTTGATGCATTAGCTTGACATCCATCATGAAGATATATTAATGAAAATGTTCATGTATTCATTGGAAGGCGATGCGAGGAAATGGTATAGAACACTCCCTGCTTCTAGTATTTCCTCTTTGAAGGACTTTCATGATGTTTTTTATTCTCATTGCAAGATAATTTATCCATCTGAAAGACTTTTTGAGAATTGTTGTGAGGGGTATGCATCATATATTCAAGATTTAGCAAGTGATTCCTCTAGTAATGATGATGAAGGGGATGATTATAGAGAGAGGGACTTAGATGATGAGTTTCATAATGATTTTCCTAAATTTGAAGAACAAATGCATCATTCATGTTAAAATCTAGGTCCCCAAGAGAATGATCAATATGGGCAATCCATCATTTCCCTTTCTCCTCCTTTTCTCGACTCTTTAATTCAAGAGGTCATCTTAGGTTCAGATTTATTTCATCATAAGAATAATGTTTCATCTTGTCATGAACGAATTCATAGCTTACCATTTGTTGTTTTAATCCCTCCTATTGTTAATGAACCAATATGCCATGATTTGCCAATTTTTGATGACTATGAGAATGTTTTCACCAAATAACCAGTTGTCCCAGCTATTGTACTAATCCCCTCAGCCATTAATAGCCAAATGGTCATTGATTCACCTTGTATGATGATTATGAAGATGATTTTCATGAACAATCTATTGAAGACCTTATATCAGAAAAGTACCCTTCCCATCAAAGAAACAATATCTTGTTTCAACCCTCATGTCATATTTTTGTTGCTAAAAAAGAAGGAGAAGATGATTATCTAAGTTTAGAAGGTAAAAAATTGAGAAATTGGGACCATAAGCCAAGCTATGATGAATATCACTTACAATCAGAAGATAATATAGAAGAATGTAGTTTCTCAAGAACTTCTAATTGTGATGAACTGCTCTATCAACCCCCTATTCCTCTTGAAGACACAAGCTCAGTTCCATCAAGAAGCCAAGATCAAATGTCATGTGATCAGATGAGAAAGGTTGAAATTAAAAAAATACAAGCATCACTAATCCTTTTTCCTAATACACCTCATGACTAGGAGTGGGCCAAGGCCATATGCATTGAGGATGAATCAGAAAATCAGAAAGCCATACAACAACCAAACACAGTGGAGGAAGGACCTAATGCAATACTTTTCCTTTTTACACAAAGAGGGGCAAGTATTGATGATGTTTCTCAGGATCCATTTGCAGCCTGTCTGCAAGGAGAAAGTGGGCCTAGGCTCATTGATTTCTTCAATGGAAAGTGTATTTCCAAATGTTTCTTTGACGTGCCTTCATGTAAGAATTATCTTTGGTGCTTAAGGAAGCACATTTCAAAGCTTCAAACACTTGAAAAAATGATGAAATGGCTTCATTGGTTGTTTCATGTAACTTGAATGCTTCATTTTCCCAATAATTAGAGTAGGTGTGTGCAATAAGCTTGTTGAACAAGCATCATTTTCATCAGTTTTGTCAGTTTCAGTTTTCATTTGCATTTAGTTTCAGTTGAAGGTCACAGATCAAAGCAGATTGCAGAGGTTAAACGTTGGGAGCAGCCCTAGGATAAGGCACTGAAACTACAAGAGTTATTAGAGCCTCACAGGGAGGACTCTATCCCCCATGGAGCCTATGTTAGCACAAGAATTTGTATCTAGAAGAGGCCTAACTATCAGAGTTTTGGGTTTTTGGTAAAGTGTGAACTCCCTCAGTGGTAAAGTGCACAACCTACTATATTGCCAAGACACCTAAACACAATGGGTTCGAAATTATAAAAGACCACCAAATGCTCTACACACGTTCAATATTGAAGGTGTTGCATTTTGACATTTCTACCTAAACCTACACACAGGTGCAGCATAAGTGGCGCTACCTATAGGTGCTACCTAATATTTCTGGTAGAAAATGAATTGTGCAGAGTTATTTTACCAATTTTTAGTGACTAAATTGAAACTTGGATTCTGAACAATTGAAAAGGTATTTTTGAAAAATGTAAGAGGTTTTTGTTAACAACATGCTAAATAACAAAAACCTCTCTCATGTTTTCAAAATGTGTTATTTTGTGAGAGATATTAGACATAGAAGGGGTGCTACCCAACTGTTTTACAGCGGTGCTGCCTAATTTCGTGTAGCGATCATGGTTTTGATATTTGCCTTGTTGGGAGGTTGCCACATGTCAAGGAGGGTTCGAATGACTTCTCAAGGATCAGTTAAATTTCAAGGGACACCTACACCTAATATTTATCTCCAACAAAGGCCTCATGCAATGAGATGGAGACATTTTATTAATGACTTCCAACAAATTCATGAAAATTAGTAGTTTGTTGGATTTTTGTCTCTTTGATTGTTGCCAACTATGTCTAAGTCTTTATAGTCCAATGGAGGAGATGGGATTAAAACTCCTTATTTCATTTGGATGCTATTTTCTATTTAAATAAGGAAAGATCTCTTGGAGGAGGGGGGATTGATGAGCTAAGAAAGGTTAGAGAGAGATGTAGCAGGCAGTTTTCCTGTGTGTGTTCATTTGTAATCCTGTGGGCATATTAGGATTGTAAGAATTACTGCTATTGGAGACTCATGAGAGCTATGATTTCATATTATAACTCTTTTTTTATATTTCTTCTTATTTGAATATATTGCAGAATTGAGGATCAAAGGTTGTCAATGATTTATGGATCCCTAAGAAGTAGAGGATCTGTTGTATTTTGCCCAACAATCATTGTGTATATTCAAGTATTTTTTAATTCATTAAATTGAGAGGATATTTGTTTAGTGAACATTATATCTTATGTTTTCCTTCTTCATTCTTCCACCTATCAACATATAATCTTGCTTTCTGTTGAGCATCTTTTGTGCCTTCGATGAGTTGTATGTTTGTGACTACATTGCCCATTGGTGTAGCCTACGGATCTACAGTTTGTAGCCCTCTATCTTTCTTTATCCATCTTGTTTATCCACCTATTCAAAACCAAAATTATATTTTACATTATGATGGGTGCTGAGCTTACGCTTTAGCAGTCAAAGTGTGACTTTTAGTGCTAAAAAGATGGATATGAGGTTTAACAAGTTGGTGGCAAGGTTCAACAGTAACAACAGAAAGTGATGAAACTTGAGAAGGCCGATCAATTTCATGAGGGATTTCAATACAAAGTTCATCCTTGTGCATAGGCTGAGGTGAAGGTATCAAATCAAAATCTAAAACAAAGGCAGAAGGAAAGCCTTCTTTTTCCAAGGATGGATATATAAAAGAAGGTTGATGATCATCTGAATATACAAAACACAAGATGGTCCTTTTAATACGTGAAGGGAAATGTAAAAATGAGTTGATAAAAAGCAACAATATCTCATGAAGAAGGCTCATAAACTGATACCTAGTCATCTTTCTTTCAATGGGATCCTCCCTAGTGGAGTCTTTGATTGTGCAGTCGCCAGGTAGATGATTACAGTCAATTTTGTGAATCCCTCTCTTGTCTACCATCAAGAGTTCTATCTATGTCGTTCTTCCAAGGGAACTCTTCAATCTGCTCAAATCCTTCCCCGACAATGGCACCATTTATGTTATTACTCCAAAAGTCACCCTAGACTGTAATCAGGTGAGCTTGGTAACATCAAAATATTTGTAAATGTAAATGCATTTTTTAGAAGGTCAAATGGAAAAGACTCAAGATGATAATGTTCTAACTCATAAATCTGGGCTAGCATGCACAAGAAAATTAGGTCTTGATTAGCTTTAGTCAGATGTTTAAGGATAAATATGAGTATAGGGAAGACGTGGTGATAAGAATGAACAATTCTGCTATAAGCATCAGGCCTTCTAGCATCTTGGTGAAGAAAAAGATCAGTCACAAGATCCTCTTGAAACTAAACTTTAAAACCCTAAAAACATTTATAGTAGCATCATAATCAAACATCCATTATAATACAATTATAACATCTCACAAGGATCCTCCATTAATGAGAATTCAGAGTAAGAAGAAATAAGAAAATGAAGAGAAGCTAACTTCCATTAATCAAAAATTCTCAGGTCTAGTACAAAACCAGAGAATAGTTTACTCAGTCAAAGAAAATTACAATCTGGGAGCCTCAGCTCAACCATTCGAACCCTCTTCCTTCATTTGGAACATGGATTTATAATAAAAAGGAAAGGCATCAGATGGAGGTGTGTGCTGGCCCTTTCTCACACTGGATTCTCTAACAACATTTTTTAATTGAACACTTGTGCTAGCACTTATAACCAAACTTCTATAAAAAATAAATGTGTTGGTAACTGATCCAACAATATTTAAATGACACTTCCTCCCTTGATCTTCATTGATGTGCCTCCTTTTGCATGCCAAGTGTCCTGTAGAGGTGGTAAGTTGTTATCATGCTGCCAACTACTATCTCAGCCATTCTCCACATCACCATCCACCTAAAAGAGTAATGAATTCGAACTCCTTGATTCTAGGTGCCAATAGGTAGCACGATTATGGTGTATCTCTGCGCAAATTTTGTCTCTACCAAAAATTTGGTAGCGAATTTAGGTAACATACTGTGGAATACACAACGCCCAAGAGAGTAGGTAGCACCCAGGAAGTTTGCAGTGCCCAGGAGAAAACACAACGCCCAGGAGATTTGGCAGCGCACTGCACTCTGCACATCCATGCATGAAAAGGGTGGAACGGGTGAGAAATGGGGAACATAATCATATATATCATGGATATGTTTAGTTATTCAATACCTGTAGAATATTTAAAAAACACTGCATTGACATCTCATCATGGAACCTACGCATGCATCCTGCAAATTAGGCATTTGCAACTTCACTGAGCACCGAATAGYTGGAATGTTGGCTTAATTTATGGCTTGACTTTGAGTTGAATGCACAGCTAGCATGTAGGATGGTATGACATGTAAACATGAATCAGAATTGGCATATGTGTTATAGCTTAGGTTTGAGGGAA
This sequence comes from Picea engelmannii, assembly GCA_009831015.1. Lineage (NCBI taxonomy): Eukaryota > Viridiplantae > Streptophyta > Pinopsida > Pinales > Pinaceae > Picea > Picea engelmannii. Next base: position 28,353 of record ML849448.1, read on the forward strand.
TTTATAAGTAAGACACTTAAGYGCACACACCCTTTTTTATATTGTTTTATTAAATAAATATATATAATAAACATAATTCATAAACTACAAAATAGTTTAGAAAAACATTGTATATATATATATATATTTAATAATAAAAGTGCTTTTAAGACAAACTTATCATAAAGATTTGACAGACTTCAATAAGGATTTCTAACCATTTATTTGCAAGTCAAGAGGATGAAGCCAAAGTATTTATAGGCAAAAGTAATCAATGGGAGCTTGATGAATAATCTAAAGGTTAAGGACACTTACCAAAAGACTTAAGAAAACAATAAATCAAGTAGAGAGTGATGAAGACACTCTCAAAAATATCAGTGCATTTTGATCGCTAACACCTTGGACCCAATCATGATGGATGACGACAAGCGGATTGTGGCAACAACTGGAAAGACGTGCAGTGGAGCACCCTACCAATACAAGGTGAACACCAAGAAGAGAGACATAGTCGCGAGGGAAGGCTTGGAAAGTGATGAAGAGGAGGTAGAGGATCTCTGGGATGTGGAGTGGATTGAGGAAATCCCACATGCAACATATGAGAGGTCCAAGAGTGGGAATCAAAGGTAGTAATCCTATCCATATTAATTTCAGTGCGGAACCCATAAACCCATGTGCGAATAACACACCAAAAATAACACCACTGTTTAGACAACCGAATTTCGGGAGAAGGAAGACATCAAAAAGTACATATACACAAGGAACAACAACTAGGGGAGCCAGTTCAGGAAGCATTAGTCAAGTATATACACCACACAGAGGTAGCATTTCACCATTCAGGATGGCAGGACATGATCCCACCATTTGGTTACCAAAATTTTGAGGAGGGACAGAAGAAGACCTTGAGAAACACTTTTTCATTTGTGCAAAGATTTGGGAATAAAAACATATCATTGATGAAGATACTAAACTTGTGCAACTATCTATCATGCTAAGAGACCGTGCACTAGACTGGTACATGAGTCTAGATGTAAATAGTGCACCTGGGATGACAAGGACACTGACAGACATTAAGAAGTTATTGATTGTTATAACCCTATAATTCATAGGATCATTTGTTGACTGGAAAATTTTCACTCTGGATGTATTTTGGCTTCCAAATAATATTTCATTTCTGAAATTATTTTCAAGGAAAGGAAGAGAAAAGAAAATTCATGATTGTTGACGTTGAGTGGTGTTTCCTAACCCCATGGAGACAAAAGTAAGGGAAGCAACGCACAAAACCCACAAAAAGTACTAATCATAAGTTTTTGCTGCATTCGCGCCTGGAGAATAAAGAACGCGCTTAGATCGACGATCGATCTAGCGGTGCATAGATCAATGACTGACAGTGGATTTCGGACCCCCTCGATTGCTTTGCTTTTAATGGTGGGGGGTGGGGGGGGGTCTAGAATGGTGACTAAAAAGTGTGCACAGATCTACATTCATCATGAAAGTGCACAAATGGACGGTCTACAGGTGATTTAGGACCCCCTCGACCGTTCTGCCTTTAACGGTGGGGGGGTGGGGTCCAGAATGAGGCAGTTTTTCCGGTGGGCCCTGTCCCAACGTGTCATCCATCCATTGCATCAGACCTCCTCCACTCCAGACCACTTACTGCTTACCACCTTTCAAACTTACCACCATACTGGCAATACCATATCGCCCTTGCCTCATGACATCATCCTCCATTATCCCGCCACCCATCCATGAATAAATAAACTTAGGGTAAACAAAAATAAAAATCAATAAGTTAATAATGTTAATAATTAAATTTAGTATAGGTAGATTTATGTTAGACTTTTTGATAATAATTTAATTATTAATTAATTAATTAATGATTAATAATTAAGTTAGTTGTTAATAACTAGGTTAGTTTGTTAGAATAAACATTAATAAAAAAGTTAAAACTTAATAAAACATTAAAACAAAATAAAAATAAAAATAAAACAAAAAGGAAAAGGAAAACACGTAAAAAGAAACAAATAATAAAAAACAAAACAAAAAATAAAATGTCAAATCATTTTCCCCCCACCTGCAACTTAACATTCACACATCCCAATAAGTAATCCACAGACATAAAAAATTTCGGACCCCCTGTGATTTTCAAACTTTAACGGAGGGGGGTGTCTAGAATAGTGGTATTGGGAGTTACATTTGTCTGGAATACCACTTACCTCTCCAAAACCACCCTCCCCCATTTTCACAAAATCGTTGTTTTTCCATTTTTGACCAGTCTTCTTCCAAAATGGATTCTTGGAAAATGAAAACCATTTTTTAAAAACCGAGAGAGGTTTTTCTCCGTAACTGGATGAAGAAAAAAAACCTCTCTTAGTTGTTTTACAAGTACCATGATCAGGGAGAATCAAATCCATCTTCGAGACCCTTTTTTCTGTTTTTCATTTTTCTGTTATAGTCCTGATTTTGTGGGAGCTGTTACGGCGATCGGGAGGTGCATTTGGTGAAACCGAAGGAAATTTTTGTCCAGAACATGCCCATATACAATAACCTCCTTCATTTTTTTCCCATGTGTCATCGTTGAAGAGAAACATATGTCTGTGCAGACCCCTGTTTTGCAGAAATTCGGCCCGTCTTTCATGGCAGACAGTTCAGGATTTTTGGGGATTTGTTGTTATTTTTGGCTAAGGCGGTTGAATCCGACTTCAAATTGTTTTTTGGGGGGGATATATCTTATGGATTGATGTGATTTTAATGTAAAAGGGTTGATGATTGATCTCGGATTGATGCCCCACAGGGGATACATTGTAATTTTCTTGATGACTTTCCAAAAATAAAAATTGTAGCTGCAGGATTCTTGTGTTAGACTCCCTGGTTATGTTTTTCTATGAGTAATTGTTTTCTTGCTCTGTTAATCCATTTTATGTGTTCCCTGATCCAATCATTGAAATAAATATTACGAACAAGACTTGTTTTTTGCACTATGTTTCTGGTCTTTTAATGGTCTACATGTTTTCGTCTGAAGTTGAGCATATGAATTCTTATCTGCTCCTCTGCTTGGTGGATTTTCCCTTATTTTCCTCTCCTCCACTTTCATTTAATTCAATTTGATTCAATAGTCTTTCTATCCTACCCTATGGTGACAATATTTACATCTGAGATAGATCCATTTTCAGAAAGGTAGACCCCATGGCCCAATGAAAATTCGAGCTTTTGATATCCCAAACATACCAAATACATAAACAAACCAATGTTCTGCATAACTAGCCTAATATCTATTCAAACAAATCTATATCAAACAGAGATATCCCTCTCTGAGTCTTGAAGGGATAGATCCCCGACTCAAAGTGGTTTTGATGTTGCCTTCGTGACTGCCCCCACAGCCTTGGGAAAATTATAGAGTGCTAACATAATGGTGACCATACTGGGGAACTTTCTCCAGTAGTGTACTTCAAGTTCCAGATCTGATCGTTGATGGTAGATAGTGATCAGACACAAGAAGGATGAAATATTTCACCTGGAGACTCCAATCAGCTCCAGACAGTGCTGACTCAAAGACTCCACTGGAGGAAGAACTTGAAGCATGAACAAGAAGCCTAGAAAGACTAGGTACTCAAGCTCAAAGTGTATTCATGATAGTATTGGTTTCAT
>ML849449.1:0-15734 GCA_009831015.1 Picea engelmannii
GAGTGCAGTGTGCAGTAAGAACATACTTAGTAGAGAATAAATCAGGACAATAAAGCAGGAAGATAAAGCGGGTGAAAAGGAAGGATAGCAGTTCGACATGCCAAAAGTAGAAAGACGCGCAAAAGCGGGAAGAACAGTAGTCGAGAGTGCAAAAGTAGCATGCATACATAAAAGAAAGAAAAGTGAATCCGAACAACAAGTCAACATGAGTTCTCATGAGTCAGAATGAGTTATAATAAGGTTCTTGGCAATAAGAAAAGCAAGGTTATGAGCCCTAGAGTCTATGTATAAATATGTAATGGGTTGGGAAGATAAAGGTTTTGTTATGTTATGTTATGTTATGTTATGTTATGTTATGGTCAATTGTCATTGACACATTTGTGAGGAGAATGAGAGAATAGATTGAGAATGAAGAGTCTATGTCTGATTGTTAGGGAGAAGTTAGAGAGAGAGGCTTGCACTGTAGAGCGGCTAGGCAAGATGGAGAGAGAGATATCATGATATATCTATTGTAAGTGCAGTGTGCAAGCCTGAGACGTTTATAGAAAGAATAATAAAGAAGCCAGTCGTTGTGGACGTATCCCAAAGTTGGGTGAACCACATTAATTATTGTATTTGATTGTCTTTTATGTGATTGATAATGAATATTCTCTTTATGCATGTTACACTAGATTTTTCTACTATATGATCATTGTGCAATAGTTATGAATGTTACAGTAAATGGTTTATGTTACAATATGCAGTATAATGGTACTATATAATTGAATTCACTAAGTAACCAAGAAAGAACAAATCCAAGATAATGTACATGGAATAGATAAATAAGAATGATTAAGATGATCACCTCCAATTCCCTCACTACTACAGAAAATTGGTTCCTGCAACCCTAATAGATGCCTCGGGTGAGACTACACTTGCATGAAGGTGATGCCAAAAGGGTCGGTGTCTTAATGGTTTTGTTGGTAAAGATAAATTGAACCTAGGGTCATAGAACCGCGCGTCAACAGGGTACATACACCCAAGTGTTTCACCTTGGGGAGCACAAGTACTCTCTGTCAAAAATAAGGATGGAACATTAAGGTTGTGTATTGACTTTAGACAACTGAATAAAGCCACTATGAAGAAAAAATACCCTCTACCCAGAATTGATGACCTCTTTGATCAGCTAAGAGGAGCAAAGATATTATTAAAAATAAACTCGAGATCAAAATGCTACCAGGTAAGAATCAAGGAAGAAGACATCAGTAAGACAACCTTTAGAACAAGATATAGACATTATGAATTTGTAGTGGTGCCATTTGGATTGACCAGAGCACCAAATATATTTATGTTCTTAATGAATGAAATATTCAAAAATTATTTGGATAATTTTTTCAATGTGTTCTTAGATGACATAATTATTCATTATAAGTCTAAGGAAGAGCATGAACATCACTTGAATTTGGTGTTGCAAGTAACAAGGGGACATAAATTGTATGATAAACTAAGCAAGTGATCTTTTTACCAAGAACAGATCCATTATTTAGGGAATATTATTCCAGAAAAAGGTATAGTAATACATCTAGATAAGATTGAAACCATTAGAGGATGGTCAACACCCAAGAATGTCTTAGAAGTCAGATCCTTCATGGGATTAGTTGGATACTACATGAGATTTATAGAAATATTCTATAAAATTTCTCATCCCATCACTTATTTACAAAAGAAGAGAATTAAATTTGAATGGATGACAAAGTGTGAAGAGAATTTTAAATTGTTTATTTTAAATATTGTTGACCCAAATGAGAATTTTGTGGTATGTACAGATGCATGCAAGGAAGGAATTGGTGGAGTCCTCACTCAAAATGGACATGTCATTAGTTATGAATCTAGAAAGCTTAAAGAACATAAGAGTAATTATACAACACATGACTTGGAGCTTGTTGCCATAGTCCACGCAATGAAGATGTGGAGGCATTATCTCATGGGAAAGAGATTTGAATTAAGAACAAACCATAGTGGTTTGAAATATATTTTTGAACAACCAAATTTGAATGCCATATAGACAATATGGTTAGAATTTTTAAGTCAGTACGACTTTGACATAAAATATATCAAATGAAAAGAAAATAAAGTTATTGATGCACTCGGCAGAAGGATACATCTCATGCATGCTACAACCATTAGTATGCACCAGTCAGATTTAAAGAGAAAAATTTTGGATGTTATTGTTACAGAACAACATTAACTACATGTAAAAGAAGGTTTATAGTAGGAAAATATACAACGGAAATTTAAAGGATATGAGATGAAGGAAGGTAGATTACTTATGCATAAAAATAGAATTTATGTTCCTAGTTTCGGAGAACTTAGGAATTTGGTATTAAAATAAATGCATAATGTTCCATATGTCAGACATCCTGGTTACCATAAAATAATTGCAGCAATAAGAATCAAATTCTCTTGGCCTGGAAAGAAGAATTGTGTTGTTGATTACATTTCCAGGTGTATGGAATGTCAGAGAGTGAAAGTTGAGCATAAACACCCAACAGGTTTGCTACAACCATTACCAATTCTAGAGAAGAAATGGGAAGTGGTTACCATTGATTTTATCACTAAGTTTCCCAGGACAACAAGGCAACATGATTCAATAATGGTAGTAGTTGATCAATTGAAAAAGGCTTCTCATTTTGTTCCTGTAAAAATGACTCATGAAGAAAATTGCTAAGTTGCGTGGAATACCTAAGGCAATTGTTTCAAACAAAGACATAAAGTTTACTTCAAATTTATAAAGAGGATTATTTAAGGGATTTGGTACAAATATGAACTTTAGCACAACATACCATCCACAGTCAGATGGGAAGACAAAGAGAGTCAACCAAGTGATTGAAGACATTTTAAGAATGTATGTGATGGATAAGCCATCTAAGTGGGAATATTACTTGCATTTGGTTGAGTTTTCCTTTAATAATGGGCATAAAGCTTCATTGAATATGATTCCATTTGAAGTTTGTATGGTAGGAAATTCAATATTTCAGTGAGTTGGGGCATCCCAGCAGACAAAGTAGTACTTGGGGAAGAATTGCACAAGGATATGGAAGACCAGATGGTTAAAATTAAGCATAATTTGAAAGCAACACAAGATAGACATAAGAGTTATGCAGATAAGAATAGGAAAGATAGAGGATTTAAAGTGGGGGAGAATGTGATTTTGAAAGCGAATCGCAAGAAGGGATCATTGAAGTTAGGCAGCGGTACAAATATAGCAACCAAATTTTGTGGTCAATTTGAGATATTGGAAAGAATAGGACCAGTTGCATACATGCTTACATTGTTTGATTCCATTAATGTGCATAATGTATTTCATGTCTCTTTGTTGAAAAAGTATGTACATGATCCTAACCATGTTATTGATTGGAATTTGATTCAGCTGGAGCCGGAAGGAGACTTTCAGGTCCAGTCATTGCACATATTGGACGTAAAATTCAAAATTCTCTAGAGTTGAGTTATAGAACTGGTAAAATTTTAGTGGACCTGCTATAGTCCTAAAGATGCTACTTGGGAGCATGAAGATGCCATGTAGGTAGAGTACCCGCGACTTTTTGAAGAAATTTGAAATTTTGATTTATTGTTTTGTATATGCACTCAAGACAATGCCAAAATAAAGGGGCATGAATGTAATACTATAGTTTTGAGTCCCCATATTAATAATGTATTTTTTTTATTTGAAAGGGGATGGAGTACCTAGGAAATGTAATACTTTGAACATTGCAAATAATAAAATGAATTGTTTGCTACAAGACGGACACGGACAAGAATTATACAGGGCTATGATTCCATGAGAGAGGGGGATAAAGGGGTTGAGTCTTTCTATTATATATTTTTTCTCATCTTGGTTTTATTTGGGAAAAAGTGGTTACATGAACTTCTTGGGGGAAAATCCATGTGGTTCTTGATTTTCCATGTAAATATATAAACCCCTCTTTTAGGTTGTTTGGGGTTAATTCATCCGTTGTTGCTCATCATTTGGTTCATCATTCATTCACTCTTCCTTATCATTATTGTGTTTGCATGGGGAAGGAAAATGAATTATTGGAGGTAAGAAGCCATGGTTAGCTAGTTGTAGTAATTATTGGTGTATTCTAGCCATGAATTAGTGTCTGTATGCCTAAGATGCATTGGCATGTGCTAAACCTTGTTCACAACTGTGAATTGTAAGAGTTATAGCATTGAGATTTCCTAACCAAAATCATTGGAGCCCTAGAAAGAGGTGGATAGCTTGAGGGACTGTGTGGTAGTGAAGGGGTTCATTCTCTTTGGGTGGTGTGGGATGAACAGGAAGAGAGTTGGTAAACTAGATTTTTAGTTATGTGTTTGAGAAAGCTATGAGAGGTTAATTATTGACTAGTTTGGTAAGTTGATTGTCCGACTTAGAACCATCCTTGTGGATTCATATCCCTGGATCGGGGTTGACCTACTGTTGATACTCAGAACAACAATGTATAAGGTTGGGTGGAACATCCTTGGTATGCAACCAGTTGGCAATTGGTTTTATTAAAGATAAGTTATATATGTCACGTGTTTCTCTGCTTGTATATTTATTTTTGTTGTGTATTAATTGTTATTATATGATATATGTATTAATAAGGTGACTTCTTGTTGGTTGTTGTCATGCATAGCCTGATTAAACATCCTTTTAATGTCTAGCGTGAATCTTGATTATTGCATGTGTTGTTATCGTGTTTTTTGCATGCTTCTTTATTAATTAATTGTTATCAAAATTTGAAATCAGTTCAAAAAGTGTGTTCTTGAGGTAGCATGGCTTAGCTTGGTGATTGGGTATGTTACAATCCATCACATCCAACAGCAATTTCATGACATTTTGCAAAAATCCAATGCCAAGTATAGGTAGTGACATGATCAACATCAAGTTCCACACAAGTTTTGAGTTGGTGATAAGGTATGGTTACAATTCTAGAAAGAGTGGCTCAAGAGCCCCACAAGAATATTAAACCACTATGGTATAGGGATTACACCATCTCCAATTCTATGGGTGACAATTATTTTGAGTTGATTATTCCCATGTTCCTTGGTTTACACTGTGTTTAACGTGGAGATGCTTCGACCATATTTTCCACCTCTATTGGACACCTTAGAGGTGGAAAATCACTTGGCCTTTACCAAACTCAACCCTAACTACATTAAACAAGCTATAGTTGATCAGATCATGAACACCAAGGTGAAGGGAACCCGCCAACAAAACATACATCTATATAAGGTTATCAAGGTGAGGCAACTTCTTCGCCAAGGAAAGTGATTCACTAGGAATAAGATTCAACAAAAAATTTCCCATCTAATGGAGGAACTTGATTTAACGGAAATTGTTGCTTCCTAAAGGGGGGAGACTGATCTAGGTGGTTGCCTATGGTCCTACATCTTGGCATTTTTACAGTAGTTTTATAGGTCCTAAAATTCTTATGCATTTTAAAGGCACTTCCAATGCATTTTTGGTAGTTGACATGGCCTCATTACTAGGCATCATTACTAGGCTTGCCAAATACATAGATTTCATAATAAGATTTGTAACGATCCATGAAAAACCCCAAATTGAGATCGTATGAAAACTTTGTGGTCTTAGGAAGTTGATGTATCAACTAGGCTCTTTAGGGCCTACAATCCTTTTGCCACATTGTCTCCTAGGGTTAGGGTTTTAGATCTTAGGATTTTAGACTTTATGTTAAAAGGTAAGTTTAACCTCTTGTAATGGGTATTTTTGTGAATGGGTGTAATTGACACGTGTCCCTTTAGAGATAATCTACCATTATTCTAGTCAAATTTTATTGATTTGCATATTGTAGTGTTTTCACTATTTCATTTGTTAATAGAGTTTGGCTTCAATGTATTACTATGATCTCTACACTATCTCCGTGTTATTATGCAATTATTTATATCTTCTTTTTATTCTCAAAAAAATATGAACCAACCATAATATTTAGAACCATTTATGATGAAAGAACACATAAAACTATACTATTGAACAATGCAACCATACTATGCTAAGCTAGAACAAGGGGTCAATAATGTCCTTACCTTGAGTGGGCCCTTACCCAAGAAAGTCCCACAAACCCTTACACAGGATATAAATCACAACTGATTAAAAAATCTTATTGATCAGTAATGTAGAAGCTACATAAGAATTCACGACACTTAGTTCCTTTGTTCACTATCCAATTGGAAGCTGAGAAGGAATTTGAACTAAATAAGCAAGATGGAAGAAGGAACTAAGCTCTGCAATATTAGCCATATATACTGGGAATGTTAGCACTCTGTAATTTGCCCAAGGTTGTGGAGGTAGTCACAGAGGCAACATCAAAACCACTTCGAGTCAGGGATCTAGCCCTCCGAGACTCGGAGAGGGATCTCTCTGTCAAATTTAGATTTGTTTGAAATAGGATATTAGGCTAGTTATGCAGAACAGGGTTTGTTTTTTATTTGAGGTGTTTGGCTAAATGATTGCTTTAGAATCTCATTGGGCTATGGGGTCTGTGTCAAAACTTAAGGTCAGATAAACAGCTTTTAAAGGGCTTCTTCACAGGGTGAGATAGCCAAGATACTGGATCGATTAACATAAAATGTGATGGAAATATAGAACAAGTGAGAGGTTTATTTAAGTAAAGAAGCATTCAAGAGTTTATTTAACTCAAAATCAGAAGAATAACATGCAAACTGATAAAAGGCCAGATACAGAGTACCTGAGGAAAATTTTGTTCTTTAACTTCCTTTTAACATTTGGAATTAGAAAACAAGGTGATAACAGAGTAAGAAAACGTTAACATAGCAAGAAAAACATCACAATGTCCAGACGTAAGAATCATGTGCATCAATTACTTTGTATTACTAGTGGATCTAAAAAATTATGGAGAACAGACTTTTTGGGTGCAATGATCAACCACCCTTTTACATTAAAATATAATGAATAAATAGGAGATATCCCCCAACAATTTTAGGGAGTCGGATTCAATCGCCTCGGCCAAAAATAGTCACAAATCCCCAAAAATATGGAACTATCCGTCATGAAAGATGGGCCTAATTTCTGCAAAAAAGGGGTCTGAATAGACATTTGTTTCTCTTCAACATTGACACCTGGGAAAAAAATGAAGGAGTTTATTGTAGATGGGCATGTTCTTGCAAAAAACCTCCTTTGGATTCACCAAATTTTCCTCCATCTCGCCGTAACAGCTCTCGTAAGATCGGGACTGTAACAGGAAAACCAACAATCCGAAAAATGAGGCTTAAAGACAGCTTCGATTCTCCCTGATCATGGAACCTGTGAAAAAATTGAGAGAGGTTTTTGTTCTTCGGGCCATTGCAGAGAAAAAATTCTCTCGGTTTTTAAAAATTCGTTCTCATTTTCCTGAAAACGGCTTCGGAAGAAGACTGGACAAAATGCTGCGAAAGCGGTTTTTGTTTAGGAAGGGTGGTATTCCATACCCCCCCTGAGGTGGTAAGAGGTAAGTGGTATGAAGAGGATATGGTATAATGAAATGGATGTATGACATGTTGGGACAGGGCCTACCAAAAAAACTGCCTCATTCCGGACCCCCTCCCACCGTTAAAGGCAAAACGGTCGAGGGGGTCCGGAATCGCCTATAGACCATCCATCTGTGTGCTGTCATGATGACCGTAGATCTGTGCACACTTGTTATTCACCATTCTTAACCCCCCCCCCTATTTAAAAGAAAAACAATCGAGGGGGTCCGGAATCAAGTGTTAGTCATTGATCTATGTGTCGCTAGATCGACTGTTGATCTAAGCGCGTTCTTTATTCTCTAGGCGCGAATGCAAAAAAAAATTAGGATTAGTGCTTTTTGTGGGTTTTGTGCGTTGCTTCCCTTGCTTTTGTCTCCATGGGGTTAGGAAACACCACTCAGCGTCAACAATCATGAATTTTCTTTTCTTTTCCTTGAAAATAATTTCAAGAAATGAAATATTATTTGCAAGCCAAAATACATCCAGAGTGAAAATTTTCCAGTCAACAGATGATCCTATGAATTATAGGGTTATAACAGTGGCTCCACCTAGGCATGGTAGCTCTTTTGGGAGGTGTCAAGAATCACTAAACTCTGAATATGCAGACTGGTGCTTTATTCATCGGGCTGATCCCAAAATTATTCTGCAACCAATACCTGTTTTGATCTTTCAACTAAAACCAAACCAAAATGAACACTGTTGAAAAAGAGATGCTCAGAATGTTGAGCTTATTCACATTCTCCTACCTACCCTATACTGTTGAAAATCATGCTAAATCAAATAATACAAAAATGCCAATGAAGCCAATCAAGTAGATTCTTTACTAGCTCTACTCTTTCAATGTTTTCAATCAATATCAAAAATAAAACGTGCATAGGCATCATGAAATGCTTTCCATCTTGATATTCATCACAAGGGGCTTGATAAACACGACACATAACAGAAATACTGGGAATGCATTGTGGCTCTATGATGAACAATTTCTCCATATAAATAGCCATTGGATCAAGATAAACTTGACCTATTACTAGATATTCAAATTTAACCAACTCAACTTCATGATTTGATGTTGTAGTTGTGTTATTTGCATCCTCATGCACTTCCAGACATGGCTGCAAATGTTCTGGTGGGCTCTGAAATGATGCTTCTGTTGAACACATCCCTGTAGTTGACTGCCTGATCATGTCAATATCATAACATCATTTCAGCCTATAGTTGGATGATGGAAAATTGCTTTGACGACACAAGTCATCCAACACATCAGCTATAGGGTCATAAAATTCTTTAGATAATGGTGTCATTAGCTCTACTGGTACTTCATGGCTTACACTGTGACTTTCAACTAGAATCTGACCAAGATTCCCCCTCAAAATTTGAAATGAATTAAAGCACAGGGACAATGAATCAAGATGGATCAGCTCATCACTTGTTTCGGGCTTCATGATTTCATCTAAGGTTTGACCTTCAAAAGGGCTCAAGGGCTGCACTTCTAGATCAGCTTCCATATCAACAATGGAATCTTCAACTGGTTGATCAGAGAATTTTCTGTCTTCACTATTTACAACTGGCCTAGATTTTCTTTTCAGAAATTGAAAAGATGAGAAACATAATGGCAAAGTGTTTCCACTTACTCCAAGATTTTCTGCATTTTCCTCATCGATGTCATGATTGTTGTGCAAAGGTTGATTGTCATATCTGAGTTGTAACTGATATTTTTCCTGCCAACGACATGTTATTGATTTCTTTAAACAGTCCACATCTATTTCAGCCTCATGATCATCATCATACTGATCGCACTTTGGTAGATTATCTAAGTAATAAATTTCATCCAACATGCACATCATATCAGCTGGTTGTTCCTCTGTAAGTTGAGATGGAACTTCATCTTTGACTGTGTTGTGAATTGAATACATGAAAGAATCATTATCCAAACCATGGTACCAAGGATGAGCAGCAAAATGTTTGGGAACAGTGACCTTTTCTTTCTCTAAAATCAATGGAACATGATGTCTTTGAACATCGGGTTCTTCTCTTATGCTAATCCTGTGCAACATTTCTTCCATGGTGTTGGCCAGAATGTCCAGTTTAGCTTCTAGATATTTCAGTTGTTCCTTTTGTTTGTTCTTTACCTTTGAACTTTTGATCAACAAGTTGGCCTCCACATCAACTACAATGTTTTGCATTTCTTCGAGAGTTGCAGTGTTCCTTTCTCTTAATTGGAATGCCATCTCAGGATCGAAGGCATCTGGGAAATGCAAGAGGGCTAATCCTGGGGGTGGCCTTATATCAACAAGCATTTCATGATATACCTTATTGAACCTTGTTGAAAAATGTTGTACTGTTTCCCCTGGCTGTCTTTTCAAATGGTCATACTCTTCCAGGACAAGAAATACATTTCTCATGATCACCCATCGATCTAGGAAAACTTGCACAAATTGATGGAAATTGTTAATGCTTGCAGCTGGGAGATTTTTAAACCAATTCTTGACTTTACCTTGCAAAGAAAAGGCAAACATCCTTATATAGACATCGTCATCTTCAACCTCATAAAGGTCAAGGAAATCTTCAAACCTCTGGATGTGTTTTTCAGTAGGAATATTGGCATTCTCTCCATCAAACCTGGGCAGATTATTGGTGTAATTGGCAGGGAAGTCATGGAGAACAAGAGGCAAATCTAGGGGCCTATGTTTGTATTGGATTTTGGCAGGTATAGGAGGTGAAGCAAGAGGCTTATCAAGAGTAGGAGATAAAGAGGGAGGCTTATGTCTCACTAGGACTTCTATAGGTGCATCTAGGATGTGCAAAAGTGTATGAGTATGTACATAATCTACAATTGGGGATATGATCTCTTGAGGCTCATCAGTCAACATGTGGTCAATGTAATGTTCAACAATATACTTTTGATCAGGCTTAGGATAAGACAAAACATAATTGCAGATAAAACCAAAGATGTCTTGAATGCAATTTGAGCTTGAGTACCTGGTCTTTCTGGGCTGCTTGGCCATGCTTAGGGTTTTTCCTCTAGTGGAGTATTCGAATTGGAATTGATATGGAGATTGGAGTCGCCAGGTGAATGATCTCAGCCTTCTTGTGTCTGGTCACTATCCGCCATCAGTGATCAGATCTGGAACTTTGAAGTGTACTACTGGAGAAGCTCCCCAGTATGGTCACCATTCTGTTAGCACTCTGTAATTTTCCCAAGGCTGTGGAGGCAGTCACAGAGGAAACATCAAAACCACTTCGAGTCAGGAATCTATCCCTCTGAGACTCGGAGAGGGATCTCTCTGTCAAATTTAGATTTGTTTGAAATAGGATATTAGTCTAGTTATGCAAAACAGGGTTTTTTTTTTATTTGAGGTGTTTCGCTGAATGATTGCTTTAGAATCCCATTGGGCTATGGGGTCTGTGTCAAAACTTAAGGTCATATAAACAGATTTTAAAGGTCTTATTCACAGGGCGAGATAGCCAAGATACTGGATCGATTAAGATAAAATGTGATGGACAGATAGAACATGTGAGAGGTTCATTTAAGTAAAGAAGCATTCAAGAATTTCTTTAACTCAAAATCAGAAGAATAACATGCAGACTGATAAAAGGCCAGATACAAAGTACCTGAGGTAAAAAAAATTATTTAACTTCCTTTTAACAGTTGGAATTAGAAAACAAGGTGATAACAGAGTAAGAAACATTAACATAGCAAGAAAAACATCACCAATGTCCAGACGCAAGAATCTTGTGCATCAATTCCTTTGTATTACTGGTGGATCTAAAAAATTATAGAGAATAGTCTTTCTGGGTGCAATGATCAACCGCCCTTTTACATTAAAATCATATGAATAAATAGGATATATCCCCCAACAAGTTTAGGAAATCAGATTCAACCGCCTCGGCCAAAAATAGCCACAAATCCCCAAAAATCTGGAATTGTCCGTCATGAAAGACGGGCCTAATTTCTGCAAAAAAGGGGTCCGAACAGACATCTGTTTCTCTTCAACGTTGACACCTGGGAAAAAACTGAAGGATTTTATTGTATATGGTCATGTTCTGGCCAACAATGTCCTTTGGATTCATCAAATTTGCCTCCAGCTCGCTGTAACAGCTCCCACAAGACCGGGACTATAACAGGAAAACCAAAATTCCAAAAAATGAGGCTTAAAGAAAGATTTGATTCTCCCTTCTCATGGAACCTGTGAAAAAATTGAGAGAGGTTTTTATTCTTCAGGCCATTACAGAGAAAAACCTCTCTCGGTTTTTAAAAATTCGTTTTCATTTGCCCGGAAACGGCTTCGAAAGAAGACTATTCAAAATGTTGCGAAAGCGGTTTTTGTTTAGGAAGGGTGGTATTTCGGACCCCCCGTGAGGTGGTAAGAGGTAAGTGGTCTAGAGAGGATATGGTCTGATGCAATGGATGGATGACATGTTGGGACAGGGCCCACCAAAAAAATCGTCTCATTCCGGACCCCCCCCCCACCGTTAAAGGCAGAACGGTCGGGGGGGTCCGAAATCGCCTGTAGACTGTCCATCTGCACGTTTTCATGATGACCGTAGATTTGTGCGCACTTGTTAGTCACCNNGTAGAACAGTCGAGGGGGTCCAGAATCCACTGTCAGCCATTGATGTATGCACTGCTAGATCGATCGTCGATTTAAGCGCGTTCTTTATTCTCCAGGCGTGAATGCAGCAAAAACTTAGGCTTAGTGCTTTTTGTGGGTTGTGTGTGCTGATTCCCTTGCTTTTGTCTCCATGGGGTTAGGAAACACCACTCAGCGTCAACAATCATGAATTTTCTTTTCTTTTCCTTTAAAATAATTTGCGGAAATGAAATATTATTTACAAGCCAAAATACATCCAGAGTGGAAATTTTCTAGTCAACAGATGATCCTATGAATTATAGGGTTATAACAGGGAATTCCTTGGGTTCTTCAAGGGAATCAATCTAATATCTCCACCAATATAATCCATGTAAACAAGTAAATTATCTACTTCACTTAACCTACCCTCGGTTGTGGTTGTGCTTAGAATTATGAACTTGTTTCCCCTTACTAAACCTATCCTTAGTTATAGTTGAGCTAGGAATTGTGGTCTCTTAATTGATTAATGGTTGTTTTATGAGGCCTGACAACCTACTTTTTCACTACCATGGGTTGGGGTGACAAGATCCTTGGAATTTCTCTTTATATTACTAGGCAAAAAGGAATTTGCATCTTGACATTGATGAAGTGGTTACGTGAAAATTTGAATCTCCCCTTTTGTTGATCACTTTTGCAATCATCAAAGTTTGAGTCTCTTTATATCTTTTTCCCCTTTCCTGTATATCCTATCCTTAGCCAATTTTTATTTTGTTTGCTTTAGTGGTTTTTGTTAACCTTTACCATAGTCACCATAACACTGCAAACTCGCAAGTCTCTAAACATCACTCTTAACATTCTTTCTATTTTCCTTTTTCATACTTAGTCATTTTTCTGTTTGCGGGAGTCATTTTGCGAGGGTAAACGATGTTCCAAAAGACCCCAACCCCACAACCCCTCATTCTGCTCATTCTAAAATGACACATAATCATGCATCATACATTTTTTTCTTTCGTTTACTTAGTATATTTTCAAGTTTTGGATGCAGAACTCCCCTGCATCTTCCCTTCCATATATCATAATCTCATAATCCTGTAATTACCGCTTTGCACTTATCATCATTCATTTCACCCCCCCCCCATACTTAAACATTTTCCATACATCCTAACACACAATCCCATTTCCCAATAATATTTATGATCGTACTGCCAAATTAGCTAGCCTATGAGGTGAATTAAAATCATTTTAATGACCCGTAATCCTGTAGCATACATTTTTTTCTTTCTTTTACTTAATATATTTTCATTTGCGGATGTGAAAGTCCCCTACATTTTCCCTTCCATATATCGTAATCATGCTCTTGCAATTACCACTTCTCACTTCTCGTCACTCATTTAGCCCCCCCCATACTTCAACATTTTCCATACATCCTAACACAAAATCCAATTTCCTGAGAACATTTATGATCATACTGCCAAATCAGCTTACCCGTGAGGTGAATTAAAAACCATTTTAATGACACAATTCTCGTAATTTTGTTGCCTTAAATCCAACTCGAATCATGTAGTTAAAACTCAAAGCCACAATGTATGATATTAAATAAAGTACGTGGAAAAATTTAGTAATTAAAATCCTCACTGTAAATTCTTATTACGATAAGAAGCACCACCTTTTTCATTCTAATCATACTTTGCCAAATATGCCAAATAAAATAAAAGAGCTCAATTGTGGCGACACTGTGAATATATTAGGACATGAAGACCACACTTTTCATTGGTATAAGGCATTTAAATGGTATACAACTCTCCCTATTGAACAAAATAATTCAAACAAGTTCTAGACTTCTGGAATAGCATTGGCAGGTTGTATGCCAGAAGTATCGGATTTCAAGGAGCTTATTCTCTGGTGTGTTGATAACTTTAACAACGAAAAGAGGATTATTCAGTTGCAGGGGAAGACTCATATTTCTATAGCATCCACAATGTTTAGAAGGATTCTTAGGGTCCCTGAGCCTACTACAATATTTAAAATTTCAGAAGTAGATGCCTTTCTAAAAGCCAACAATGGAGGGACATAAAACTTGGACAATTTCCTTTTGAAGTCGTTGGAATATTCTGAAAATTCCACCCATATAGAGGTATGCTCTTTGAAAGACCCTTACAAAGAGTTTGTGTGGTTATTTTCCAGAATTATTGGGTAGGAATCTACGGCTATTGTCCCAAGATATGTATTTTATGTCTTGCACCTCTCTATTCATGAGAGCATTTTATTTGATTGGGCTCGAATTATTTAGAGGGAAGTTTTGAGATTTGGGTACCTTGGAAAGTGTTCCCCTTGATTTATTGAGTGTCTAACTCAAAGGGGGTAATTTTTCACCCTCGCCACTTTACTTTATGTTATAAAGTCACTTTAACTTTATAACATCATTAATGATAAAGAAATTTAAGTTATAAAGTCACATTGACTTTATGAAGTCATTATTGGAAAAGTAACTTATGAAACTTAAGATAAAGGGGAGAATGAATCTCAACCCTTGATCTTGGGTTTTGGGCTAGATCTAATCTTGGCCATTGGTTTCCTAGGTTAGCCTAAGGATGAGGCTAAAGGAGAGAAAAGGGGAAAAAGAACATTCATTTTGTTCACTTGAGAGAGTTGATTGAAGGAGAGGAGAAGAGGAAGCTTGGAGAAGAGAGGGGCGCACCATTGTTGCGCTTGAGCTTGCATGCTTGAGGGTGCACCATTGAGAGGAAGGGATGCACCATAGCAGGCTTGAGGGGTGAACTTGTGAGAAGTGAGTGTGTGTATTCTTAAGGGGATGCACTTGTTGGCAAGACGATGCACCTTAGAAGGCAAGGGCAAAGGTTGGGGGATGCACCAAGGCAAAGGGTGCACGAAAGAAAAGGAAGAGCACACTCATCATTTATGAGGCGCATCAAGGAAAAGAGGGGCGCACATTCTAAGGAACTCCATTGTTGGGTTGTTGATTAATTGGGTTGGTTTTCATTGATGTCAACCCTTGAAGCAAATCCAGTAGAAATGAAGCAAATCCAGTAGAAAATTTTGGTAGCCCCAGAAGTGCAGATAAGGAACCCATGTTTATCTAAGGAATAATGTAATGAATATCAGTGAAATTGCAAGAGAGACTATCATAGATGGATAGTACATGTCATGTTGTTTCTGATGATATGTGGTATGTCACATAGTTCCTCACGGTTGAGGAGGTATGGCTTACTGAAGTTGGAGAACCCTCATGACCTATCTAGAAGCCCCTAGAAGGTCAAAGAAGTCAATTATTCTAGAAGCTCCTAGAATAAGTTTACTAGTCAAAGTGATTGTAACTAGGAGTTAATCATGAGTAAAGTTGTTGTAATAAGAAAATAATTAAAAATCAATTAGTTGCAACAAGAAGTGGTGAGTTTACTATTTATGGTAGAATAGTTGTAAGTGGGTAAAGTAGTTGAAAGTTGGTTATCCCTAAAAGAAGGAAGTTGGGTAAAACAGTTAGAAGATAACCCCTAAAGGAAGCTACTTGGAGAGTATAAATAAGAGAGCAAGGGTATCTTATTAGCACCTATTGAGCACATTGAACATATATTATTGTGAAAGGTTTATTGCAGGTACTCATTGATACATCTAAAGTTGTGAAAGTATGAGAAA